>JALLAS010002778.1:0-10909 GCA_036939415.1 Detonula confervacea
CTAGTCAAAAACATTTGTCCCCCCGGGGGGGACAATTCGTGGCAGTCCACTGTACAACTTCAAACACGCCCGATCGATTGATCGTGTCCTCTTCTCCTAATCGTGTCTAGCTAGCTAGCTTGCTAGGAGTACATGATGCCATGTAATATTTGGAAAAGTAACGGTTCCTGGCGGGAAAGTGGCAATACTTCTTATCGAAATTTCATACTATGTACCTACGTGATTGAACCTACGTACGATACCTACCTTTCTATTTATATTATTTTTTATCGATAAGGGCTTATCCAATTCTCCGTTCAGACGTAGTGTAGTACCGTTCGGACTATTGGGCCGTTCTAAACTAAAAATAACAAATCTTTCAATTTTCAACGGTTTGAAGATTGGTGCATTCCATATCCCTGTACTAATATGGAGTCTGCTTTGAGCTTGTTTCGAGTCATTGTGTATGACGAAAAGGCCACTTTGATATCAATATAGCTTGAAATCAGGGGTAGTGGGCAAAAATAGCTGTAGACTACAGTGTATTACGAACCTTAGCGTGACCCATTCCTACGTTGGGGATGTATCGCCGATAAATACTTCTGGGATAATGTAAACGAACCCGCCCAAAGCAAGCTACGATAGCGAATCGCACGATCAACGATCATTGATTACCAAGCAACACGCTGATCCGCAACGGGATGGAATGGAGCACACACAGCCTTCAAGTTCAAGCAAGCGACCAGCGAGTCGTAGAGTCAAGCCGTCAAGCAAGTTAGGTAGGAGTACAAGCTAAGCCAAATAAACCACGGCAAACGATCGATCGGAACGATTGATTGATCTCCACTAGATAGAAGATACAAGCAGTATTCCCCTCCCAGCGCCGCACACTCTCCAAACTCCAATTAGTATCCAACAACAACATCATGCATGGTGCACGCGCGCACCAACGCCAACAACCCGTCGAGCATCCATTGTGAAGAAGAAGGAAGCCATCAAACTTTATCCATAAGTATCTACAATAGTTCTAGCGCCGAAAATATTATTTGATTAATAATTGCCAACCACGCGGAAGAATGACGGGCGCGAATCAACCATCGAAGCGCCGACGAAGGCATCGCTCCCCCGCCATGACGTCACCACCACCACCAATAACGTCGCTCCCACTCCTCCTCCTAATCTCCCTAACAACCCTACTAACCCTCCTCCCCCCCTTCGCCCGCTCCCAAACATGGGAAAACTCCAACGATCCCGACTCCCTCTGCAACGACAACGCCGCTGCCGCCGGCTACCCTACCAAGATCACCGGGTACAAGGCCACCCTGGACTGCCGCGGCTACGTGTACTGCGCCGACGGCTACCTCATGGGAGGGGCGATCGCCTGCTGGCCGAATCAATTGTTCGACGAGGGGTTGGGAACCTGCACGGGATGGCAGAATGCCAATACGGGCGGGGGAAGGTGTCCGGGGTTCGACGAGATGATGATGATGCCGGATGCCAAGGATGGGAATGCCAATCCGGATAGATTCTTCGTGAGTTTGCATTGGATTTTTGAAAATTGAGGGGATGTTAATTATTTTCGGCGCGCTCTAAATAATGACGTTCTCACAATCACAACACCCTCTCTTTGACCTCAATCAATATAACATATAACCAATAATCTGCCACCACGCGCGCACCAACCGTTCGACAAAAAAACAATACAATCAAATGTGACAGTGCGGAGTATCGGTCTCCAACGCCAAACGGGTCTGCCAAGCCTGCCCCGGCGGATCCCGCCTCGAGTGCTCCGATCCCACCCACAATTGCTTCGCCAACATTCGCGGCTGTCCGGAGGATAGCGCTGCGGCATTGCCGAGTCGCCCCAGTCCGGCGAGCAGCGTCTTTCCGGGAGGAGGAGGTGGGGGTGGTGGAAGTGGTGGCGGTAGCAATGCGGTTAGCGAATGGGTCGATAACAATTCGCAGCCCGTGCCAATTGCGATTGCGGTGCCGGCGACTCCCCCGCCGACCAGGTGTCCAACCAAGTGGCCCACGAACCGACCCGTGACGCCGGCGACGCGCCCTCCGTCCGAGCATCCAACGAATAGGCCCACGCCCGACCCCACTCCCGACCCTACGCCATATCCCACGAATCGACCCACGTATCGGGCGGCGGTGGCGGATAATGCGGCGTCCCAACAATCGTCGAACCAACAATTGGTATCGCCCAATAATACCAACAACTACAATAACAATAACAACAACTACAACAATGAGGTGGCATCCCAAAACGAAGCATCCTACACCATCAACCAATACAATTCCCAAAGTCAACAAATCAACAATGACGATGACAAGTATCTCCATGGCAAGTTGCGAAGTTCCTATTATTGCGGATATTCGTGGGAGTTGACGGTGAATGGATGTCCGCAGGCGAGGCCTTGTCCGGGGGGATTGAAGGATGAATGTCCGATCGGGCAGACGTGAGTGTCAATTGGGTTTATTGAGTGTTGTTTGTTTCTTAGTTGTTGGTTTGAATTAATTGAACGAACGGTGCATGATTTATTGTTGTATGCGATTCAATGTATTTGGAAGATTTGGTATGTAGTTAGCAAGCAAGCTCTGTACTGTGGGATGATTCCATTGGATTGGAGAAGAGTTGTACATACCCCACAATATATATCTATTCCCTGCCACCTTATAATTGTTCCCTTTGATTGAGTCCCGTACACAAGGCCGTTTCATCGCATTCCCTTGTGGTATCAAGTCCCTCCAAACGAACCGTTTGCCGAAAGAAAGCAAGGCATAATATCGTTGTTTTCAAATTCATGCTTCTCTCTAACACAAACAACCATGCACCCATCCATCCACCTCTCTACATATCCATCTCTATACCCACCTATACATCGACTATACTATAACAGGTGCTTCCCCGACACGCCCTGCGCAACGCTACGCACACCCTTCCCCACGCCCAGGCCGACGCCGCGTCCCATTTCCGATTTGGAGCAAAAGAATTATTGCGGGTACGATTGGAATTGGGTCATTAATAATTGTCATCAGTGAGTAGTTTGTTAGTTCGTTCGTTTGTTTGTTTGTTTGTTTGAAAAAGTGTGTCTTGTGTTTTGCAATGAATTCTATTGTGTTGATTTTGCTCACCATTGAGATAATACTTATTATGTGATACTCGTTATTTCATACTATATGCTCCCTATATTATATAGGGCCATACCGTGTCCCTACGGAGATGCCACGGGAATATGCCCCGACGGGATGAAATGCCTCATCAATACTCCTTGTTATCACATTAACAATGGCATGCCCACGCCCAAGGCGAGTGAGATATAGACAAAATAATGGATGGATGGACAAAAGGAGGAGGAATAATGGAAGAAAGGAAGGAAAACAATATAGAGGCTTGTGTTGAGTATGGTGTGTATTATTGACATCAGGATTGATAATCTAACACTGAATGCATTCTGTGTTTTCGCATTTGAAACAGCCGACGAGATTGCCGTCGAAGCCGCCGACGTTTCCTCCCATCGTTGGGGATGATCGATCGAAGCGATACTGCGGATACGATTGGAACGATGTGACGGAGAATTGCTTGTGAGTTTTGTAATATCATGTTCTTTTTTTGCGCTTTCTTTGAATCGAGTTGATTATGTATGGGGCGAAGAGTCAATGATTGGTTGTGTGTCTGAATGGTCTTTGGAGATGCTCACTTTCGCCAAAAATCCTCAAAAACCGTTAGTTGGCCAAAACCCTTGAGATTCCAACTGATTATTGACTCCATGTTTGAATGAAAGGCGCATATCTGACTATTGTCTCTCTAGAGAGAGATCATCCAAAAATACATCTTTTTGGAATCAACTCCTTACATTGTTCCATATGTCCTGCAACTAACGATCATTGTTCAAATACACAGAAACGCCACCCCCTGCCCCGGAGGCCTAGCCCCGGGCGTATGCCCCTTCAGCATGAAATGCCTCACCAAAACCCTCTGCCGCGATCCCGCCCACCTGCAGTGGCTCAGGGACAAGCAGTCCAATTACGGCAGCGGCCAGTACGTCGCGGCGATGAGTCAGGCGTACATCCCCGAGCCGACTCCGCCGGTGGCCCCGGGGAATATCCCCAGTCCATGGGTGCCGCCGCCGACTCCGCGGCCGACGAACTGAAGGCCGACGCAGCAGCCGACGCGATGGCCCACTCCGCCGCCGACGCCCTGTTCCTAATTTCACACTCTTTAGCCAGGACGACGTTGACCTCTCCAGCACTTTGTCTTACCATGCTGTCCTCATCTGAAACAGTATACTCACCTGAGGTAATGTGTGTGTGTGTGTGTGTGTGTGTGTACCCTCTTTTGGAGCTGATAATCTTGTCCTTGTTTCAAGTGTTTTTGATGTAGTGGTGTGAATGAGGCACTGGTTCATACCCCAGCAATGTAGTGCCCCATGCACCCTAACAACATTTTGAAATACCTCCACAGCAATGGGTGACTCTCCTGGCCTTAGGTCAGCTCATTCTCCATGCCAATGTAGCCCGTTTAGTCACTTATCTCGTATGCCCTCAAGATGATAGACATCTTCATCCAGCCACCTTCCTGGTGAATGGCTTCCTGTTGAACAACACTTTACAGTTCCATTCTGACCAAGGGACCTGAGGTTTACAATGCACCCGAACCATTGTACCCTTCACCTTCCTGGTGAATGGCTTCCTGTTGAACAGCACTTTACGGTTCCATCCTGACCAAGGGACCCGAGGCTTGCAATTCACCTGGACCATTGTACCCAAGTCACTGTGTTGGATATCCACAGCAATGGGTGGCTCTCCTAGCCTTAGGTCAACTCATTCTCCATGCCAAAGTAGCTTATTTAGTCACTTATCTCGTATGCCCTCAAGATGATAGACATCTATCAAAAGTCAACAAAATGCTGTGCTAGTATATAGATTATAAATCATACTGAGATTTGAACTAATCCAAGATTAAAATACTATCTTCTGATGTGATGGTATTTGGACAAATCTGAAGGTACATTCTCCATATAATTTGGGGTTGCTGATTTCAAAAAAGGTGTCAAAAATCATTAACTCTAATGGTAAGACATCAAACTTGCGATACATTAAGGTTACCTATGGGTTAACCTTAGTTTTTTGGGGAATTTTATTTTTCCATTGAATTCTCAACGTCAAACTTGGTTATATAGCACTCTTCAAATTTTTGAAAGGCATGTATAAATAAAGATACTAATACTAGTCTAAATGTAGATAGAGAATGGATGAAGTAGATAGAACCAAGATGATGTTCCGATAACAGAGTAATTAGAAGTTACCTCATAGAGAAATTATGAGATCAGTTTGAGATACTCCGGGTATCCTACCTGCGAATACTCTAATTTTATATCACATGCAAAGTCTACTAAAAAATATTGAATCTTGCCCCGTGTCTTGCCATCAGAGAACGCAAGATATCCACAAGACAATAGGCATCTGTTCTGCATTCACGAGGAGATTTCTAAGCCCAGCATCCTAACCCTACCTTGGGTATGGTTTTTGTTTCAGGATAGATCTTTTCTGACATTTGTGATGGCGACAAAGAGTATGCCACTGAGTCTGCCAGCCGTAGCAGCATCCAGCATGGCTGCCTTGATTGGGAGCCCAAGACAGGTATGGATGTAAGCCATTCTTGCCTCAATTGATGGTAAGTGGTGGATGCTGTTTGCTTGTTCTTGTGACAATTGGATAAATCTCACCCATTGTATCATTTGTTGGACTATTTGCTGTGGGTGGAGTGTGCCACAGGCTGCTGGGGTCTCTCCACTCTCTGAGGACAGACTCGGTTGTTTTTGTAATTTTAATGTTGTTGGAATTGTAGACTCAACTCCTTCTTGGCCGGGCCTAAATATAGGAGTGTAACCATAATCTGAAATTTTTGGCACGATAATTGGGCTATTGTGACATAGACTTGGCAATTCATTGCCTGCTCTAACCCTTTTTGATAGTACAATGTTGGGTAAGAGGACCTGTTACAAAGCTCTCACCGTTTGCCCATTTGGCATTCCAACCACCTTGAGAGAGGGCAAGCCTGTGGACATGCTCACCCCTTTCTGCAGGAAGTGTCCAGTAGCCCCCAACTCAACCGCCTTTTTCAGAGTTAATGCCCTGACTGCACAATGTGCAATAGCCTTGAAACCAGCTGGTCTCCCCACTGGCCCCACCATTTCAGTCTGAGCTAGCTTGCAATTTCCCTCTTGGGTCAACAATGCTGTTGTTACCAAATCACAACTGCCTTGCAGCAGCTTGCTTTGATGTAGATTGTCATGCAAGGCCACACACAGCCCAAGTGTCCTTCAATACCACTGAACCAAGAGGATCAGATAGCCTCAAGAATCTACAAGGAGTTAAAGTCGCACAGGAATTTGAGTGGGACTTTCCTGGATGCTGCACTTTTTGCTGTTATGCCTTGTGCCCAGCCTGGTAGTTCCGCTACACTCATGAGTACCTCATATGTGATAGTGTGAGGGGTTGCTTTTGATCTGGTGCCCATTGCTAGTGTGTTTTGCACTTTGTTATCATTTGGTGTCTCTGATATGATGGGGTTTGCATATGTTGGTTCTATTTCTGCACTGTCTTCTTGTGTATCGCACTGGATCAGGTGCTCTTGGTCCTGGTTGGTGCTGGGTGTATTCACTTCTAATTTTTTCTTAGTTCTTTCTACCTGCACCCTTTCTGAGAGTGCATCCGCTCTGAGTACCCTTTGTGAATCGGCACCGGTTTGTTCTTTTTCTGCACTTTGATTGCAGATTTCCATTAGCTTCTTGATAGCCTCTTGGGTGAGGCCTTTCTTTGGTAGCATGTCCTTCATTGTTTTTGCTAAGTTGTTGGCTGTTATCATGAGAGCATCTTCTGGTGTCAATGTGGGCGCTGTTAGGTACTTGTGTTTGAAGGATACTGTTGGGCCTGTTCTCTTGCTTCTCGTTTCCTTTATCCATGCCTTGTGGTTGCGGTAGTGTTCCCATGATACACCTATGTACCATCCTGTGACCGTGTGGACATCCCATGACTTCTTCGTACCTGGCATTTCATGCATTTGTACCTTACATGCCAGTGGTGCAAATGGCTGAGCATTGTAGTAGTGGTTTCCGTAAAGGTATGCATACGTGGATATTGTTGGTACCACTCGGGATGGTCATAGCATGTTGAGCTTGTGTTCCGCTTACTCTAGTAGTTGGTCCCACAGATGCATAGGGAAATTGTCATCAGCTCCACATAACACAGGGACAAAGTGGTCCTTGAATGTTTGTATCGCTTTTTCTGCAATGTTGCATCTATGATCATGGGCATCCGCTAGTTGATATGTCATTTGATTTTCTTTGATGGCTTCTTTGAATTCCCTAGAGTATTCATTGTCTAATGCATGGTGTTTGGGTGCCACACCGCACTTTTTCATTTTGTCTACTAGTTTCTGGTACGCTCGTATCATCTCCCCTAAAGTTCTATGTCTCATTCCCTCTACTAGGATGGCTTTGCTGTCAAGTTCAACTAATACCATGATGTATTGATTCCCACGGCTACTTTTGATTGGGAATTGTCCTGTTTGATCCGTATACATCTTTCGTTGGAAGTCATCATGTAGGTCATAGGTCTTCATGTAGAAGCTGTTCTCTTTCGATCATGTTGGCTCACCTGTGTGCGTGGAGGGTACCGATTCCTTCGTCTTCTTCTTCTTTGTTCGTAGTCCTGATTTGATCTTGCATGCGTGCCCTTTCTAGGTCTCTTCTGATTTGGGATTTCTTTTTGCACGATTGTGTCTGTGAGTCCCGGCCATGACGTGTAGAAGCCTTTCTTGATCGCTTTTAGCCATGTGGGCTTCATTGGGAATCCTGCTGCCGCATGAAAATATCGAACTAGTTCGAGTAGTGTTTTTATTTCATATACATTGAAAATGGCCTCTGTTGGTGGTGGCCATGCTGGAAGAAATTCTGTTGGAGGCTTGTCTACGATTACCATTTCGGTGTTATTGTTGTCACCACCTTTTTTAACAGAATGTGCCACAGTTGTGATTCCTCATCTCTATAGCCCTTTAATATTGCCCCTCTTGTCACAATGCTTTTTGTATTAGTGGAGTCGTAGATGCAGACCTCTTCCTTGTCAAAGATTGAGATGTATAGCACATCTGCTAGTTTGCCTGTGCTAATAAGGCTAGCACCCTTTAGGTCTGGTATCATATGTGCATCACGTGTGTTCTAGGAGTTTAAGGTCGCTCGCTGGTGACTTGTGACCATTGGGCATCTGAAAAACTTTGTCTGATTTAATGCCTGTTTCCAAAAATGGGTCTCCTATTTTTCCGCAACTTGAAGTTGCTCCCAAGTCATAAATTGCTGTGTGTTTGGTGTTCGCGTTGCTTTTCCATGGCACGTCTTCTGCTGGGTCCATAAAATGAAGCTCGCCTCTCTTGACAGCTTCCACCCTGGTAGCTGCTGTTGCTTTTCTGTTTGAATCAATGGTGTCCATTTTGTCTGCCATCTTTTGTAGGATGCAGGTATTGTCCTCAAACATGTTGTTGATTGATTCTTTGATGGTGGTGGTGGATTGTGTTGGCTGTGTTGTTAGCTTTGGTTGATTTGTTGGTTGCATGGCTCGGCGATTGTCTTTTGCTTGTCTACGATTCGCATTATTTTGCTGCCATTTTCTGCTGATTTTGTTTGTTTTGTTGGTTGTTGTCAGTTCGGCTTGTTCGCTTGGCATAAGAAAGCTGATGCTTCCCTTGCCCTCCACGATTTCCTCCTGTTGTATTTTTTCTTGTCGTTCTTCAACCTGACGATGCGGCGGGGCGAAAATTAGATTGAGGATTGTTTGATTAGGTGCTTTATTGTTAAAGTTAGCTACTTTCATCATTTGTATGTGCACTATATTCCATTGCCCCGGTTGATGTCATTTCTTTTTGCTTGCCCACTGTTCTGGAAGGTACCTTGCTTTGGGTGGCAGGAACTCGTCTCCGCCTTTGGTGTTTCTGACGTTTGCGCTTGTTCGGTGTCCCGCTTTTTGATGCTGGCACATGTTTTGCTGTAGTGATCGGCTCCAACTGGGTCATAGTCGTGTGACCAGCAGTATGCTCCTATGTTTTGTAGTTTTGGTACATCGTTTTTGCGCTTGTAGTAATCCTTCTTCGGTACTGTTGTTACTCTTGGTTTTTGTCGGATTGGGCTGTTGTCCCTGCTGCTGCTTTTTCCTCTGTTGTTGTTGCTTTTCTTGAGTGATGCGATGGCTTGTATGAGTTGGGCCATTTGATTGGTGAGGATTCCTATTTGTTCATCTTTCTTCTTCATCTCCTTCGCCATTGTTGTTGCTATGGTTGCTGCATTTGTTGTTGTTGCTTGCATTTTGTTGAGTTGTCCCTCTGCCTCGTCCGCTCATTCGGCATCTTTAGTTGCCAGATTCTCGATGTTCTCCTGGTGTTCATTGCCTTCCGCGGCTTCTGTTGTTCTCGCTGTGTTGTTTGTGTTTTCGTATCTTGGTCGTTTTGGGTTGGATCTGTTGGCCATGTGGTTGTACTGTTTTTGAATCTTGACAAGGTTTTCGAAGTACTTAGTTGCCTCTACCCATGTTTGATCCGCCTCTGCTTTTGCTTCCCAGTTTGTCATGTGCTGTTGGTCGAAGCGTGAATCATCATACGTGTGCTGTATGTACCATTGGAGTTTCTTATCATCGCTGATGATAATCTTGTTGTGATTGAGTTCTTTTTGGTTTTTGGTTAGATCTTTTCCATATCGATTGAGATTGGCATCGCCATCTCATGCAACAAAGAATCCGTCCCTCATCTTCTTTTTGGCCTTGGTGTCCAATAGCACCCAGTCTGTTTTTAGGTGATCAAGAAAATCATTTGGTTTCGATGTTCTGTATCCCATGAACTCATCCTCTAACTCTTCGTAGTAATCCTCAGCTAGTGCGTCTCTAATATGTTTGCTTAATCCCATATGCAGCCCTCTCCTGATGTGCCACCATCAGACTAGTTCGTTTTGCTTGATCGGCATTGCCTCCCTTTCGTGTGCTGTTGTTCTGCTGTTGATGGCCGCGTCCATCAGCATGATGATTTGTCATCATCATTTTATAGTCCACTGCCGGAGTCCTGGTGATGAGCTCGTACTCGGTTCCCCCGCTGATTTCCGCTAGTAGGCCACATTGCGCCCCCCCCCGGTTTCTCGCCACGAGTACCCGGTATGTGAGTTTGCCGCTATTTGCCACACTTGTTTCTACCCACCTATTTTTTGGAATGGTTGCCCACGTACCCTTTTGCATTCTTCATTTTTGGCAGAGGCGGCTGATTTGCTCATGTTTGAATTGAGTCTTTGTTGTTGTTTGTTCTTTGATGATATTTTTAGGTGACTACCCGTGTACCAATCCAAGACATGGACTAGGTAGCATTAAACTATTCTTATCTTGTTCATTATCCCTAACTTATCAAGTTGGTAAAAGAAATATTGAGCTCTCTATTGAGCTCACATTTGTGATTTGGTTAGGGGATATTTCAAGCAACATACTCTCCCTTAACCCGGTGTCAAGTTTCGGCTGCCCGTATTTTGAAAGTGAAAAACATGTCCCTTCTAACTTAAGATATTAGCTACAAGATTTGCCTGTCACAGCAGTACTTCTTTAGCTTCAAATTCATAGTTACTTGAAGTATCCACTTTGGGTATGTACCTCGTACACAGTGCTTATATCTAACAACTCCTACTCCTACTTCTTCTCCTAGTCCTAGTCCTAGTCCTAGTCCTAGTACTATCAAGACTCCTACTCCTACCCCTACCCCTCCTACTCCTAGTCCTAGTCCTACTCCTACTCCTAGTCCTACTCCTACTCCTATTGCTAAACTTACTCCTACTCCTACGCCTGATCCTACTCCTACTGCTACTGCTACTCCTAATCCTGGTCCTACTCCTACTCCTAGTCC
>JALLAS010002789.1:0-11190 GCA_036939415.1 Detonula confervacea
CAGGAGACCCGTTGAAACTGTGCCCTGGCGCGCCGTTGAAACTGTGCCCTGGTGCATCTCTTCGCGCTAGAGGGCACAGTTTCAAAAGGCGGCGCCAGAGAGCACAGTTTCATAAAGGTGCTTCCTGGGACTGGTTCCCACATAACATTTACAACGAACTTAAAGTAGATATTCTCACTCACAGTACCATCACGCCTGTCACAAAAGGTAACCAGTTTATATTGAGTGCTGTTTCTATGTTGTCATGCAGCCATTGGTTTAGTGGTACAGCTCATCACTCATAGTGATGAGGTCTTGGGTCCGATGTCCATGATGTGCACTCGTGAGTTTTTTCATAGTGGGGAAGGCTTCCATGTGGAGGAAGAAAAAGAGTTTATCATGAACTGGTTCATTAAAAGGGAATCCCACGTGGCTGGGTGCCGTGAGATGGTCAATACTTGTTGGGACACATTATTTGGAGTAGTGGCATGCATGCAGTGCCTGCCCCTCGAGACCATCCGGGAAAGCCCCAAATTTTCGGACAGCGGAATTCAAAAGGAATCCGTTGTGGTGCTGCTAGTAAGATTTGGCTATTTTAGATGGTTTCGATGCAACAGACAACAGAAAATGCAACCAGCAACGAAGCCATTGAGCCGTGGTTCAACCGTAGTGTGGGTTGAACCACGGTTGAACGGCCGATGGCTGAATGACCCGTTGAGCGCAATAATCTCTTAAATAATTTTTGCGAGATTCGATTTGTAGCCGAGGTGAAAATTTGTTAGCTATTGTTGGAGATTGTTGGTATTGGTATGGAGAAAGACATTACATACAAAAAAGGTGACCTTTCGCCAGCGTTTTTCGCCTGGCCTGATGTAATAATGCACGCCATAAAAACGAATGATGCAATTCCAATCCCAGATCCCATCTGGCATACACAATACACGGGTGGGGAATATGACACACGAAAGGTCCTTCCTTCCTCATCAAACAAAGACGAAAGATGGCGACTGAAGAATAATTCGAACTCGACGTTGACAGCGTGCTCAACGGATCGTGTGCCATCAATGGAGGCAACAATACAGAGATCAACACTGTCACCGAAGTAGACGGCGCGTCCAATGTTATGCACCCACCCTCTCCCACACTGAACGACACATCAGCATTTGGCGACAAAAACGCAGCTGGCTCTGATTCTACTGCCCTCGGCACAGCCACCCCTACACGATGCACCAAGAAGAAATGGATGATGTTCATTGTCGCCTCCACTGCATTGCTTATTGTTCTAGGTATCATACTCGGCGCATGCATCGGCACCAAGAACCAGCAGTCAATCAGTACAAGCAGCGCCATGTCTCTCAAGGAATGCCTTGCGCAGGAGAAAGAGGAGATGGCATACAAGCCCATGTCCATGGAAGACACTTAGGATCACAAACCAATACTCCATCCAACACCCAATGCGATGCTTGATGCCATGCTTGATGCCATGCCTGATGCAATGGACATCAACATGTTTGACAGCAATGACAATGATGTGGATCAGAGCTTTCCAATGGCTTCAGAATTTGAGAACTGTGCTCCCTACAGCAATGATGCTGGCGATTGCAGGAGGAAGCTACATGGTGGCGAGACTGCCAAAGAATCCGGTGACCAGCATTCGATTTTGGCAAGGAAGACGGCAATACAGAGGCTCTCGAAGGCTACGAATCTCGCCAAAAGGGTAAGTGCAACAGGGAGCAAGCTTTGTGCATTTTTTATCTGGCATTCAAAATATCTCAACCTAGCAGTGTTTTACTTTCATTGCTTCTTAATGCGTGCACACACACCTGATACTTCCTTCAGAAATTGCAATGCGATGAAATCCTTAACAAACACTGGATGGATCACCCTAACAGCAAAAGCTCCAAATGCTTAAGCAGGCCCGGCAAAAAAGAAGGAGAAAAAAGTGGCAGGACCAAAACAAAAGGTTTGAAGGCAGGAAGAAACAAGAGTGACAAGACCAAACGTTCGGAGACAAACACAGGTTGTCTTTTGTCTAAACCTTCAACTGTTCCAACTGTATCCACCAAACCTTTGGTAGGGCCACCAACCACACCTTCAACACAGCCAACACCGATTGGTCCTGAGTCTCAGCCATCGACAGTACCTTTGACAAAGCCAACACCCCTTGGCCCTGGGTCTTGGCCATCAACCACACCTTTGATACAGCCAACACCGATTGGTGCTGAGTCTCAGCCATCGACAGTACCTTCGACACAGCCAACACCCCTTGGCCCTGAGTCTCAGCCATCGATGGTACCTTCAACAAAGCCAACACCCCTTGGTCCTGAGTCTCAGCCATCGACAGTACCTTCGACACAGCCAACAACCCTTGGCCCTGAGTCTCCACCGTCGACCGTACCTTCGACAAAGCCAACACCGCTTGACCCTGAGTCTCAGCCGTCGATGGTACCTTCAACTAAGCCAACACCCCTTGGCCCTGAGTCTTCACCGTTGACAGTACCTTCGACTAAGCCAACACTGCTTGGCCCTGAGTCTCCACCGTCAACCGTACCTTCGACTGAGCCAACACCGCTTGGCCCTGAGTCTCGGACATCGACCGTACCTTCGACTAAGCCAACACCGCTTGGCCCTGAGTCTCCACCATCAACCGTACCTTCGACAAAGCCAACACCGCTTGGCACTGAGTCTACACCGTCGACCGTACCTTCGACAAAGCCAACACCCCTTGGCCCTGAGTCTCCACCGTTGACAGTACCTTCGACTAAGCCAATACCGCTTGGCCCTGAGTCTCCACCGTCAACCGTACCTTCGACTAAGCCAACACCGCTTGGCCCTGAGTCTCCACCGTCAACCGTACCTTTGACTAAGCCAACACAGCTTGGCACTGAGTCTCCACCGTCGACCGTACCTTCGACAAAGCCAACACCTCTTGGCCCTGAGTCTCGGCCATTGACCGTACCTTCGACTAAGCCAACACCCCTTGGCCCTGAGTCTCAGCCATCAACGGTACCTTCGACAAAGCCAACACCGCTTGGCCCTGAGTCTCGGACATTGACTGTACCTTTGGGAAAACCAACAACTGATTCATAAGGAGAGCACCTGAAAACCTCACTCACGCGCCAGTGGGTGCGGGTCTTCCAGACTTTTCAAGAAAGGGTACATAGGCACAGAAGAGCCCGAACCAACCGTGCATGACTGGGAATGTTTTGTGGATTTTTATATTTGTAATTTTGAATTCCTATTGATTCCCTCTAGAAAACAGTGCTAGAGGCTGAAAGGCGGCGACAAATCCCCCGAATGCCAAACTTGCCCCCTATTTCTCCTAATTTTGACCAGCTGTACCTACTTACCTACGATACTCCATTGGCAAGGCTCTGGTTTTAGGACAACGGTCTTGTGCTGGTGGGGGGGTCTGGACCCTCAGCCTATGTAGGAATAGTAGGTTTGAGGGTATGGGCCCCTACGGGGGAACTCGGAATGTCTATTCCTAGGGGGTCCAGACCCTCAAACTGCGTAGGAATCGTCGAAACTTATAATTACAAAAGGGGGTATCTTTTATTAGCGCAATCACTGATATTTTGTTTTTATAAAATGTCATCATGGCGGGAGCTGATGGAGATGATGGCGAAGAGAACAAAACCAATCGTGAACAATCGTGAAGAGAACAAAACTATGATCATACTATTCCTCTGTAGGATACTAAAGTATCCCTCTCCTCTTTTTTGTTGTATCGTACATATCCTACTTTTCGTACTTTTTTATTTCAACGCTTACTTCTTTGCCAAAATAATAAGCGTGCAGCGCAACGCTTACTTCTTTGCCGAAAAAAGCAAGGACAAAGCAAGGGTGTGCTTCCTTCATGCTTGCGCACGGGTAAGCCAGCGCAGCGGCATACAATATCATGCGCAAGCACACCTCCCGATACGAAGCGAGCATGCACGAAGCAAGGGTACCGAAGCAAGCGAGGCGCGCAAGCAGAAGCGAAAGCACTGCAAGCCGGAAGCAACCCAGATGCAAGCGAGATGCTATCATGCACAAGAAAATCACAAAAGCACAAGCCCAAAACACGCAAGCAGGAAGCAAGCACAAAGCAAGTGGGACACAATGCCAAGGATCGTTGGGACAAAGAATAGCTACAAGAGCTCACGCAATCAAACAGAGGCACAGAAAGCTGAGCAGGTGAAGAAGAGGAAGATCGCCAATCAAAAAAACAACCATGCTGCTCGACTGCAATCACAGGCTAAGGGAAAAGAAGCAAAATCAAAATTTGTTAGTGGCTTATTCGGAGGAAGAGCAGATAGGAGTCAAGCAACACAAGCCGTTCCAGGAGACAAGAATGGTATCCCTGATGGAGAAGGTACAGTTGGTACGCTAGAGAATGGCACCATTGTCCCTCAAGATGCCGAAGCTTTGAGAGCTTCTGAAGTACTTGACACATTTGGTGCCACCGAATCTACAGAAGCATGTGCAGACCGACTATGTGTCGTGATCGACAACCCACTGATTAATGATGGCGGAGAGTCATCAGATGTTTTCGCAAATCTTGATTACAATGAGGAGGAGGGCGATTCTGATGATTCGCCAGACGATAATCTTGATGGTATCCAACAGCAGGTGCTCGAAGCGATTCATGGGAGAGTGAAGTTCGAGGCCAAGAAAGCGAATGCCAAGAAAGCTGATACATGGTTATTTACTCATCTGAACGAGAATGACTGGTGGATTAGAAAGGAGAACATATCTTTGATTATATCAAAGCTGAACAAAAGTGATCCTGAGTTGAAGCTCAAGAGGTTTTCTGATGGATATTACAAAAGTATTCTTGTATGGCTACCTGATCTACGCTGGAAAGATGAAGTCAAAAAAGCATTTATGCCATGCTGTCCACATTGTAAGACGAATGTAAGGGTGGGCCCGCATGGATTTCGCGATAACCATTTCGGAAGAATCATTGTTGGTCTAAAGGAAACTTATTATACAATCAGTATGCGGTACATCTGCTATGAATGCAGAGAGATAGCAAGAGCAGCAAAGGAAGAAGTGGAGAGATTTGCAGAAGAGAGAAACGTTGAGGCAGTCATTGGAGTAGACAATATTGCCTCATACACATTTATGGGCTGGGACCAAAGAATATTACCGCTCTATCCGTATGGTTATGGAGATAGGTTTCCAGCATTTCTTACGTGGCGCGCGGGAGTTGACAAGACTGTTATGGACATGATGCGTCCTCTTTTTGATGCAGGTGTGCGGCCGTCCAGATTCTCGAGGATGCTATTGGAACTGCATTCCAAAGAGTTCACAGATAGGTGCCTGAGGCATGAATATGAGATAAAGAAGAAGAGGGAAAGCGGATTTGTCATAACGGAGTATTCGTCTTTGGGATCCTTTGGCAACAAGTTGAAATACCGAGGTTTAGTGCCAACGGGAGCGTATCTTCAGCATGTATACAAAACGTTTCATGGATCAATCCGTCCTCATCTTGCAAGGGAGTGCAAGAAGAGAGGTGCTGAACGACTGCATTGGGATGTGTCATACAAAGAAGCAAAGCATCTTTGCCAATATCGTGGGCACCCAGTTTTCAAAGGACTTGTCACAGCATTGAATGAGCTGGGTGAGGTGCGAATTCAATTTCACGTGTACACTGATAGTCACGAGCAAATGACAGCGGCACTTCAAGCTTTCCAAGGAACTGCAAGAAACCTTGGCCTACCTGGTGTAAATATCTTCAGCACCGATAACCCTACTGCTGATCACAAATACTACCTCCGAATGATTCCTTCACTAGCTGAGCAGCAGAAGAAGTTTGACCAACTCGTGGACGATGAGAGAGTTAGCCCCTCTGCGGCAGATGCAGATTCATCATACGATTACTCTAAGATTAGGGTGAAAGTTGTTTCTGCTCCAATGGAGATAAATGAATCTATCAACGCAATGTTGTTTAATATGGGCGAAAAGAAGGAGGTTGGTTTAGATGCCGAATGGAATGTAATCTACGGATCACAGGGCATGCAGAAAGGTCAATCAAATGTGATGACAATTCAAATTGCGTACCGAAACTCTGACAATATTATCCAAGTGATTGTTATCAAAACAGGCAAGTTGACGTTGCTTCCATGTCGCCTTCAATCATTTCTTTGCAGCGGCACAATATCTATTGCCGGAGTGAAAGTTAGCGGTGATCTTATAAAGATTGGAAAAGACTTTGAGGTTGCAGAGATAAAATCAGTTGACCAAAAGACAAGGAGTAATGTTTATAATCTTGGTACATTTGCACGTGACCGTGATGTTGTCCAAGATGCTAGGACTGCTTCCCTTCAACTTCTTGCAGAGTGTTTATTGGACGTAAAGGTAGACAAAACATTGCAGACATCGGACTGGACCAATCCTAATGAAGACCAGATCAAGTATGCTGCAATTGATGCTGCTATTTCGCTGGAGGAGTTTGAGAAGCTTCAAAAAATGCCAGATCTGTTTAAACGGCTCAAAGTTGAGGAGCTTCATCCTGGTAAAAAAGTGGACTTGGTGCCGCAGCGTGGCAATATTGCCAGCATGGCAACAAGGGCAGCGACTGCTACTGTACTTGACTTGCTTCCGTGCCAATGTCCAAAAGGAACCATTCCTAGTAAGGGCAAAGGATCCATAGTCAAGCCAGGCGAGAACAGCTATGTTGTCAAAATTGAAGCAGTGCATTCACCGGGATTCATAATCCCAAACTATGTCAAGGAGGTTACAAGAGATGCTGTAACTCTTGGAGATATTGGAAAGCAATGCATCATTGTGCCAGTTGCAATGCTGAGAGAGCACAGTGAATCGGATGCGATTCGATCCACTCAGGTAGAAAATGACGGAGCTGCAGGTAACTCTGGCGGAACAAAACCTGCAGCAGATGATATTACTGTTAAAGCAACTGATAGTGCCAATGTGTCCACAACGAAGTGTCTTGAGAGCGAAATTTTAGTTGGCGAGATTGATGAAGATGAAGAATATACCGATTTTGATAAATACATCTCAGAAGAGTATGATGATGCAGTGAGAGAGCTCACTTTAGATGACATTTTGTATCTCAAGGCTGCAATTTTTCAGACTGATAAAGCCCATGACAACAGAACTCTGCTAGAATGTGAAGGACTGAGCTATGCACCGAAACCAGACCAGATCAAGAATCGGTTCTCAGCAGTCCTTGGTGACATCTTCCATGCTATAAGCAGAACCAAAGTTCCCATGAAACATGAAGCAAAGAAGGCATATTTCATTGCACTGAAAGAGGNAGCAGAACCAAAGTTCCCATGAAACATGAAGCAAAGAAGGCATATTTCATTGCACTGAAAGAGGCTTTCTTGATCTGGAACCCAGTCAAATTGAAGGAGCTCGAGGACAACATGGAAGCAGGTGGGATGACAAAAAAAGAAATTGAAGCTCAAATGTATTTCAATCCGGGTCTTTATAATGGTTGTGTTGATAGGTATGCTCCTTCACCAAAGATTTTGTATTGGAGAGTTCGCGCTGTGTATGCTCTCTGTGGAAACATCATTGACAGCAAAACTAAGAAGCCGCTCTTCAATGCCGAGGCATGGAAAAAGGCCGACAATGTATTGAAGGAGATTCTATGTGGGTTTTATTCTGATCCGCCAGGTGTTGAGATGTATACAAAGCGTTTGAGGCCAAACAAAACAGTGATGAAAAATATGTATGGCATGGATATGATTGAATGTTTTCGTGGAACTAACAGAACAGAGGGATATCATAAGAATCTTGTCACCACCTTTGGCAGCTGGCAAACCGGCGTTGAAATGTCAGACTGTCTTCTAGCAGAACGGCGTCATCGTCACAATCAAAATGTATCTGAGAAACGAAGGCCAGGATTTCCAAAGACTGGACATTATGATAGTTGGAAGATCGATCAGCAGCAGAACTTATATCTTGAAAACCATGGGACACAACTCTATCCAGATTGGTCCAATGCAAGCGACTACAAAGACACAAATGANCCATGGGACACAACTCTATCCAGATTGGTCCAATGCAAGCGACTACAAAGACACAAATGAAAGTTTTGACACTGTTCCTTTGCACAGCGTAATGCTTCATGACGCCCTTGAGAAACGTTACAAAATCCTTGGCAAGATCAAGTTGACAAAGGATCATAGGTATATGTGTGATGCGATGGATGACCTACGTTTTCCTTTCTTGCCATTTTCTCACAAAGACGAATATAAACAGTTTGCAAAATACTCTCTTGATATTGAAGGAAAAGTTGATGCTGATAAGGCATCCATTGATTGGTGTGAGTTTGTTGATGGTGTAACCATCCATGCAAAGCTACCATCTCAGATTCGAACCTACTTATCAAGGTTTGATCGAAATCAACGTATCAAAGAATGTGTGAGCAAAGCGAAAAGTGGATTAGAAATGCTATCTACGCTGAACAGCACTATCGTGCCTACAGCAGAATTGTCAGAATCAGTTGAAAACAATGCCATCTGTCCAGTAATTCAAACTGCCGAGGTTGCAAATGAAATTCCGCCTCCAGCTAATTCTACTGCAGCACAGCCAAAATCTACTGGTCTATCATATGTTTGGCCAGCGCCGAAGATGGCTTCAAACATTTCAGTACCGAATGCGCAAGCAATGCACAATAGACTGAACATTCAGGTTGGTGGAATGGTTGTTGGTGCTAGACCAGTGTTGTTTGTTCCAGTAAGGATTCTTCAATGTACACGATGCCGGTTGTATGAAGGAAGAACCGCCAGCATTTGTCCTGGCAAGGGAGGGACTGTACATTGTCACTACTTTTTGGCAGATGGCAAGCAAATCATTCGAAAACGAAAACGTCTGATTAGATGTGGAGTGTGTCGAAAGGAAGGATGTAGAGGTATAGGAGGTTGGGAGCATTGTCCGCATGGAGATGGAAAACCGAAACCAAAGAAGAAGAAATAGAAATAAAGTAGGTGCCTATTGATCGCCCCATTAGCTGGAGATCCTCTTCCTCCTCCCCTCCTTCCTCTTCCTCTTCCTCCCTTTCCTTCTCTTCCTCCTCCTTTCTTCTCTTTTTTCATTCTGGCAACGACTTACAATCAGTCCACCAGCACCGCACAAAAACCGGCTTCGCGGCATCTTTGAAGAAGTCTTCGCGTCATCTTTGTAGCGCCAGATCAACTATCAGTTCCCACATTGAACCTGCGGGAACGTGCGACATGCTTGTTCTCAAAGTAGCGGCTACGTTTATCGTCGAGATCCCCCTATTTTATCAAGGCAATATCGTGAGTCCCCTATGTTATTAATACCACCTTATGTTATCACCGATAATTCAGGTATATCTAATTCTACTGTGAGTCGAGTCAATCTACATACTGAGAAGAAGGATTATCATGATCGCTTTAACATCGCCGCAAGAGGCCGCAAGCCGCAAGCCGCATGGGAAAGAAAGCCCGCCACACTGCCACTGCCACTTTGTATGGTGTGTATGGTAGACTCATCCTCCGTCTAAGAGCATCATGTCGCGACGAAAAAGCAACACCTACTCCGACGAATCCTCCAGCGAGGAAGATGACGACGACCTCGGCTCCAGCAGCGAAGAGGAAGAGTCCAGCGAAGAGGACGGTAGCGATGACAGCGACGATTCCGATTCATCCGTCAAAGATTACGGCGAAGAAGATAACGAGGGAAGCTACGACGAGGATGAAGACTACAATGAGGAAGACGAAGATTACGATCCCATGGAAGACGCACTAGATGCGCTGATAGATTCCGTGGTAGATTACGATGATCCGAACGAATGCTGGGATTTCGTTCGGCAGTGGCTGCGCGAGCATTCCGTCGAGGAGACGAAGGAGGCTGTCGGGTTGAAGGGTGAGTTTGATACGACGGCGCTGCATGTGGCTTGTAGGAATCGACCTCCCGTGGATGTGGTGGAGATTATGTTGATGGCTGCGCCGGATGCAATTTTTTGGGCTGATAGTTTTGGTTGGCTTCCGGTGAGTGATTTTTGGGTGCATATCATGTGTGCATCTAATGCCTTTTACATTTTGTGTTGCCATTTTGTACGAGAAATTATTCATCTCATTGTTGCACCTATGCCTTTAAATCCAACCTGTATTTATTAACTCTTTGGGGGAAACACTCGCCTCAATGAAATCTTTTCGCAACTTTGCAGTTGCATTATGCATGTGCAAATGGGACAGAAATTGAAGTAGTCAAATTATTACTGGACGCTTACCCGGACAGCAAATTAACCACAGACAAACGTGGCCGAACTCCATTGCATTTTGCACTAGGAAATGTGGAAAATCCACCAGACCCTCCCCTTGTGATATTATTGGCTGGGAAATCCGGGGAAAGTGCAAAGTGGCCAGACGAAAACGAAATGCTTCCCATCCACTATGCCTGTGCTTATGGGGCATCAGTGGAAGTACTCACAGTATTAATTCAATCATGGGAAGAAAGCATACAAAAGACAGATGCCAAAGGCCGCACACCGCTTCATTTTGCCATGGGTAATGCCGATCGCGAAAATTCTCCTCATGTGGTCAAACTCTTATTGGAATTAAGCCCAGGGGGGATGGATCAGATCGATTCCGATAAAAATTTGCCGCTCCATTTGCTATCTACAAAAGCGGAGAGTGTAGAGGAGGACAATTTCCCTGCCATGGACACAATACAAAAGTGCTTGGATATTTACCTGACGGCCAATCTCAAAAATAGCATTGAATTCTTGACGGGGATTCAAAAGATGCCGGAATGGTTACGAGACATTGCCGTTATCCATCCCACCGTGCAGACCATGTTGAATACCAAAATCAGCTCCAGATTCCCTACCATGATTCTAATGCTGGATTTTTATTTCTTGGCGGCTGTCATTGCCACGTTCTCCTTCACGGCGAAGGAATCGATCGATAGACGATGGAATCCCCAAAATGTGTATAATTCCGATAGGGCAGTGTCGGCTGCATTGCTCAGTCCTCTGTACATTGCTGCACTGTATTTTTTGGGACGCGAGATCACCCAGATGATATCAGTGAGGAGCCAAACAACAATCATCGTATACATGCAAAGTCCGGAGAATATGCTAAACTTGGCATTTGTGTTCTTGATATCATATTACACCATAATGATGCAAACGGGTTTGGGCAACGATGAGCGATTTCGGACGGGGGCGGCGATTACCATTGGCGTTTGCTACCTGTCCCTGTTGGCCTATTTGAAGAGTATTCTTAT
>JALLAS010002790.1:0-13802 GCA_036939415.1 Detonula confervacea
TTGTGCACGCAGAACAACTGAGCCCCACCGACTCCCAGTAGGAGGAGCAATGCATCATATTCTGTGACAAGTGCCATACATCTACATTCCCTTTGCAGTGTTGACATGGTACCTAATATCACCTGTGGATGTGACCCCACGTCAGCTGCTCGTCCTCCTCCTCCAATGCATATTTTAATTTATTAACAATGGGCTTAACATTAGCGCTAATGTAGTGGTATACTAAGTGTCAGCCCTCACTCGCTATGACTTAGTTGTAAATCAATTGCTCACGCCACGGTAATTTCTTGCCCAGGATGCCTGTGGCTGAACTTGTTCTTCCATTCTGACTTGACTGCAAGCTCTAATGCTGCCATATATGGTTTTCACCACTTTTTGAAAGTGCATTTTTCTTACTTCTAAAGATTTGGGAATGGGATCCAAATATCTTTTTCAACACCACATGCAAGAAGAAGTCCAATCTTGCTTGCAAGTGTTGACCTAAAGAAGAATAAGTGAGCTAGTTGTGAGTTGATATCAACCAGCACAAACGATGTTTAGTACTATTTAACAGTCTCTTTCCCTGGAGATGCACCAAGAGTCACTGGTATCGATTCGCGCTTGATTCACCAAAGATGTGGCTGAATAGCATGTATTTTTGCCATTAATCACAACAAAAACCAATAATGTCTATTTACTTATCTATTACCTACTCACAGCATCGTTCAATGTGCACATTTTCTAATCCATATCAAGACCAACAAATCCAGGCTCAAGGAGATTTCCGAACGACTGCCTGAAAACCCTCGAGGACGTAACAGGCCTCAACATGACACTCGATCGCACCCTCCTGTTAAACTTCGGATTCAGCTTCATTGCCAACGCAAATCCAGCTAGACCACCCACCACAGCTCCCATGACGCTGATCAGCACAATCTTCCACACAGGAAACGCATTAACTTCCATGGCATTGTAATAATCATCTGTGAAATAATCCTCCGCATGCGTTATGTTCTGCTCTGCAAGCGTGGCCGCACCGCCAAAATCACACGTTGCACCCTGCCCCCTATGCGAACCCCAAAAGTCATTGAAGATGGTATCGGCCTCATCATACAATTCCTCATCATGGAGCCCGCTCAAGTATTTGGCGCTCTTGCCCTCCTCTCCAAGTGCGTACGACAATCCACTCCGAACAGTGTCCTCCGGGGCATCCCTATTTGCTTCGCAGACGAATGCCCCCTCATCCTCGTGATGGCACGAATTCATAATGCGTTCATCATTGAAATCGCCCTTAGGGATCCATCCACGTTCAAGCGCAAGCATGTAGGACCATTGGGGATTGTACAAGTCCGTCCTAAAGTTCCAAAAGTAGAACCCGTGTCCAATACCGGAGAACGCGCTGATTTTTTTCAAGGCGAGGAGTGACATGACCTCGTCGGTACCATCGCGTCCACGGGGCGCTTCGGGAGGTGCGGCCATCCATGACATTCCGCTCTCGCCGCGGTTGTAGCGTTCGGTCATCCAATCACGATCGACGGGGCAGAGACCGAAGGACGGTCCGGACATTCCTGTTCCATAGGGTCCCTGTATGTAATGAAGAGTTTCGGCAATGAACAGTTTAGCGTTCAGGTTGAAGTCAGTTGATCCACGTCCGGCCGCGAAGGGATGCTGTGGATTGCCTTGCAATCCTGCGAGGCAATGCAAGAGTCTTGTGGAGTGATTCAACCAAGTCTGCTCAGGGCTCAAGAAAGAAATCAAGTCCGATAGAACACCCCAGACACTCGACCTCCTTTCATTGCCACATTGCCACATTCCCATTCACATGAAGAGGTTTTGAACAACCCAATGCCAAGATTTCCACACAATAACAGGACATGTATTAATATATTCAAACGCACCTGCACAGGCTTGCCAATATCCACCGGCGTGCCAGGCTGCCCATTGCCCATATACGGTTCCGAGCACGGAATGTACTTGCACGGACTCCTGGGAAATCCGGGCAAGTTGTCATTGAAGCCATTCAGCCACATGGCGCAATTGTCCGTTGCCAGACTCCATTCTCCTACGATGACGGGCCCGAATTCACGTTCCATTAGGGCGATTTGTTTCTTTTGGGCGCAGGCGTTGTTGTAGAAGGTTAGGCGCGAGGATGGATCCATCCATGCTTGATAGATGCTTTGATAATGCAGACGAGGACATGAAGAGATCCATGGAATATATGTTAGATAATCATTTTGAGCAGATGAAGATGCTGAGCGCCTGCACGATGGCGTACTTACTGAGTGTCCAAAGCACGGTCGGGACATCTGCACAAGCAGTGATTGACACAAAATGGAGATGTTGTGAGTTGCAAATTTATTAGAACGACACTCCAAAGGATCCAAAGGAGGTACGCGCATCAATCAAATAAGAACTGTACAATAATACTCACCCCTTCATGAATCCGCCCCAAGCCTCAGGAGTAAACCTAAACGAATCATGCATAATAAACTTCCAATACGGAGCCCTCTTCTTCACAATCAAATACGCATCCCAATAAAACTTCTTCAGCAACTTCAACGGAGTCAACTCCCACGGCTCGTTCACCGGCTCCACGCCCAACACCGAAGGATGGTCGTGATACCGCTCCACCAACTTCTCAATAACCCTCAAAGAATGCGCGATATTAGCATGATTAATGCTCGTGTAATTCACCGCGTGCGGGTCGAATTCTCCCATCCAGTTGGCGGCCCGGATGGGCCAGTGCTGGAAGGTGGTCAAGCTGCGCGGATAGGTGCTGAGGCCGGAGGTCCATTGAAAGCCGAGGGATTGGCCCGAGTTGTCGAAACCGTTTTGGGAATCCTTTTGGGTGTGCACGTCTAGGAGGACGGAGAGGCCGTAGGAGTGGGCCCAGTCGAGGAGGATGTCGAGGTATTCCATGGCCCCGTCGGTGCAGCCGGCTGTGTTGTTGGAAGAAGACGCATGATGTGTGTGTGAGAAGAATAGGGTTAGTGCATGCAAGGAAATACGCGGCGCACATCAGATGTGCATATTGTACTCAATGCTGCATCAATGCCATGCCATGAGGATAGTACCTATTCACATCATCACATCATCACATCATCACATCATCACATCATCGCTCGTCACACTCACCATAAGGACCGTACGGCTGAAACATGAAATCCCCCACCGGAACCCTCAGCGAATTAACCCCCCCGCCCCCCTGCGCCAAATCCCTCACGATCTCCTCCGTGACCCACGTCTCCCAATGCCGCCGCAGCTGTCGATTCCCCTCCTCCGGCCCCAGCTTCTCGCAAAACGAATAATGATCCATGGCCGTATCCGTCTCGTCCCCGCCCAAAAATTGGTAAAAGAGGGAGGGCGTGATCCACGGCTCGAGGACCATCCATCCGCCGAGGTTGACGCCGCGTATTTGGTTGTTGAAGGGGAGGGCGTGTTCGTCGGCGGAGCAGGTGTGGGAGGAGGAGAAGGCGGTGAAGTGTTTGAAGGTTGTGCCGGCGTCGGTGGCGTCCTTGGTGGCGGCGGCGGCGGAGGCCGTGGGGATGGAGGCGGGTGAGGCCAGGAGCAGGGCCGCCGCTAGGGCGAGGGAGCGTCGTGGGATCATGGTTCAGAACGTATTGTAGGTACTATTGTAGTGCCGAGAGATCAAATGAACTGATAGATGCTTGCAATAATATTATCATGTTCCAAAAGCCAAACGCCGAGAACCCGAACGCACCATAATCTATATATATCTAGTAGGATGGAGTAGAGATTGGCCGGGAGCGGAGGGCAGTTCGATCACGGGCAGTATGTTATGTAAAGCGGGGCGGGATGGAGGGCGCGAGCGAGATGCTGATGTGATGCCGATCGATGACACCCCTGCCGGCCGATGACGATGCATGCGCATGCTGGTACAATATCGTAGGAGTAACATAAATATTGCTACTGGTCCCAAAATTGGGTGCAATCAAAGCTAGCTAGCTAGCTACCATAGCTAGCAGGACTCGCTATGTAGCATAGCGAGGCTTGGCGCATTTTTTTCTTCACAAAACGCCAAAGCGAAAGATCCAACAAAGATTTTGGGATCTTTCTAGGAGAATCATCGACCCGTTATTCAGTACAAATTCCTTCATTGGCTTCAATTTCACATATTATCTCTTGTTACTAATTCCCAAGTTTGGAGAAGTTAACGTACAGATCTTATCATAGAAATTGACGGGGCCTTGATTTCACATATTTTCTTTGTACTGATTCCCAATTTGAAGCACGAAGAAGGTCATAGAAAATGCGAATGTAGCCGGGCCTGGATTTCACCTATATCATTGGTACTGATTCCCAAGTGATGCACATTGATACGGATCGTATCTTAGCGGGCGATGTCCCACGCACTGCAGGCCTCACTTATAATACTAGCTTACCTAGGTACTTTCTGCTAGTTCGAAATGTGTTGAAGTGAGTCCCGGAGTCTGACTCCAGTCACGGATTTAAGCTCATTAGCCTCACAATAAAATAAACAAACCCACATATCAAGAGGCATGATCCCCGTGCTGGGCTGGTAGCTATCAACTGCATCGGCAGCTGATAGAACCACTAGCCCAACCTTCTCGATAGCAACCATCCCTTTGTTTAAACATTGCTTCCTTGCTACTTACTAGTGCCGCCACGACACCACCGTCCTTTCCTGTAGCCGTCGGCATGGTCGGTAGCTGTGTCCGCTTTGTCCGAAATGCCGACGTAGCGTCAGAGCGAGATGTTTCAGCATCTTTGCTCTGACGTCACGTTCGGCTACCCTTCTTGCACCAGGGCTATCCTCCAAATCTCCTCCTCCACCCGATTGGGTCGACCTATCATTATTGGGTTGATGATAGCTCTGTATCCGTAGTAAGAGAAGTGCGGGCGCACTACGCCCAACTCAACTTTGACGTCATTGAATTCATGCAATATTGGTCAAAGTCGCATTGGGTGACATCCTACTGCACCACAGCTCTGCTTCAGGCGCAGTTCATCGACCAAAAGATGCTAGCGACCGGCAAGAAGTCAACCAGGCTCCCACTTTGCTTGCCTGCTCCGTCTGTCACCCAACGAAAGCGTCAGTGGCACTTCATAGCACTTCTTCCAAACTTCAACGATCATCCTTGAATCCAAAAATGAGGACAAGGAGAAGATGATGCAGACTCCTTTTTGCAACGATAATAAGGGGGCTAATGGTGGCGCCCCCAACAGCAACGATGCACAGTCGGAGGGGCAAAATCAATGGCCCCACGACGGAACCCATCAAAAACAACAAAGCCAACAACATCAGCGCCACCAGCAGCGCCACCAGCAGCGCCACCAGAAGCGCAACCAGCAGCGCCACCAGCAGCGCCACTAGCAGCGCCACCAGCAGCGCCACTAGCAGCGCCAGCAGCAGCGCCAGCAGCAGCGCCAGCAGCAGCGCCACCAGCAGCGCCAGCAGCAGCGCCAGCAGCAGCGCCAGCAGCAGCGCCAGCAGCAGCGCCACCAGCAGCCCCAGCAGCAGCCCCAACAACAACAACAACAACAACAACAACAACAACAACAACAACATTAACATTAACAACTTAGGAAATTAGGTAAAATTATATGCTACCTAGACTATTTCAAACCCATACGGGAGTCTTCATACGCCGAGGGTATTAAACCAAACAGCGTCGCAGTATGAACCACATGAGAGAGGGCTCTCTCCTATCCAGGGTTACCCCTGGGAATTAAAGGCTATTAAAAGCCCAAAAAACCTGCTATTGCAGGCTATTATGTCACTGGTTAAGTGTGAGAAAAATTGTTATGCCCGTCCCGGTTTGTGGTTGTACTGTTTTGTGTGTTTTGTCCCCGAAGTAATCTTGCTGCCCGTGCAGCTGAAATGGCCAGTAGCCAGTATGCTTGTGTCTCTCCTGACGTTGTCTCTAAATCCTCCAAATTTATTTCTAGGAGAAAGCGGTCTGCTTCTTCCAAACCTTCCCCTCCTAAGAGCAATTCCTGTTCTATCTCCGTTTGGAGTCGTTCCTTCCTTTGCGTGGCGAGAATCCCAGATACTTGGTCGTGCACTAGGACATTTCTGTATAACCATTGTCCATGTGTCACCTCCAGTAATCTGATAACTAATTGTTCAGTCCAGCCCAGTGCGTCGTACTTTCCTCCGTGGAAAGTGTGGTAGTTATCCTGAATTTTCACCATTTCTTTCGATACCATCCCTTCCATGAATCGCCTCCAGCCAATTACATCCTGTGACTCCGCAAATTTTGCATATCTCGCGCCATCCATCCCCGGGATATGAATCATCTTCTTGCTACCTCTGCGTTTTGCAAACACTATGATTGCGCGTCGCAACCTTGCATCTGTGCCGACTCTCTTCATCCATTTATTGAGCAAATCTATAGATGCGTTGAGCATTTCGACTCGCCCTGTTTCCATGCAGGTGAGTACGTGAGCGCAAGTTTCATCAACTTGTCGACAGCTTGGACATTTACGGTCGTGATCCTTTTGGTACCGTCCGATATTCGCGTTGGTTCCTGCAATATTGTTAATTTGTTTGCAAGCCCAGACTGCAAACATTCTGGGGACCGAATGTAGTGCTTTATAAACGCAGGGCCAGTTTACCTCTCGAAACTGTTGAGGCGTGATCACCTTTGATGTAAAGAAATGTTTTCGTGCCAGTTGATGGTGTGCCCAGTAGCGCAAGCACTTGCTTGATCCAGACGTCAATTTCTGTGCTCCAACAAACACACCCACAGATTCCAGTGGCAGTAGGTTTTGTGTGCCAGCAGTATATCCGTTCCAATTCCAGATGACACGTTTCGCTCCGAAATCCACAATTACATTCAATTGTGCCGGTCTTAGAAGTTGTGCGTAATCTAGTTTGTCGTCTTGATGGGCTCGAACGTGAGCGTACGAACACGTAAAGCTAAGTTCCCTGCAGTGTAGCATGATTATTTTGAGGATATCGGAGTGTCTGCATCGTGCTGGAATGTTCGATTGTGGGAGTGTCGCCACGGTTCCAATTGCTCCTAGGCAGTCGGAATATATTGAGGCAGTGCCAGTTAGGTGTGGATGAACTTTATTGATTGCCAGGAGGATGAGATGTATTGCAAGTAGTCCTAAGAGCTCGCCGCGGTAGGCGCAAGCATCTTCGTTGTGATCGGCAAAATCGCCGATTAGCCGGCCTCTGCCTTTTGTACATTCCAAGATAAAGGATGCGGAGCAGAGGTCTGGCCACTGTTCCTTGATATATGATCCATCGGTGACAGCCATCAAAGAATTGTCTGCTATCGCCTCTTGTAGCCAAGTGTCCTCGCCCACCACTTTAAGAGAGTCCCACATCCATGTGCATCCCCAATCCAGAAGGATATCCAAAAAGTTGTCCCGTTTTAATGTTTCTTCTGGTACGTGCTCAGTCGTCGATGTTAATGCAACCGTAGAGGGACTAATATGCTTAACCGAGCAGATTTTACCGGGTATTACAATTGGCTGGACTTCCGCTGTGACATCCCATCTGTTGGTACGATTGTGGTATCGAGCCTGTTGAGACTTTGTATACACTGTCATCGTGTTGGCATGAGTGTGTAAGATCCTTTCGCCAGCTGCATCAATTCTCCAATCCCAGATCTTGTAGCCTGAGTGTAGGAAGGCGCCCAGGCGATCTTGGATTCCAACTGGTGGTGCGATATGGTGGAGTGCCTCACGCCAAAGTTGGAAGTCCTTTCGTGGCGGTTTTTCTTTTGGGAAGTTAAGTTCTGACCAATTAGTTGTGTCTGGACGTCGATCGAGATACTTGGAGTCGAGGTCCTTTCCGGAAGCGCCTAGGATGCACGACAAGAACACAACTTGTTGGTGGAGTCTCACTCTATTCAATCGTGCTAACTCGATAAGTGTGTAGCCCTCGTCTTCAAATATTTGCATGAGCCACTGGTCTTTTTCCCTTGGGAACTTCAAGTGACCGTCATTGAACTTGATATTGATGTTGTATTCGTCGCACTTCTCCCACAATGCCTTCAACCAACTGTGCGTAACTCTCCTAGAGTATTGCGAAAAGGATTGACGGAGTGGCTGAGTCGAGATTCCCATCTCCAGTGTCATGAAGCCAAGAGAAATTGTCAGTTCTCTTCCAATATGCGAGGGGCACCCGTAGTGCATTAATAGCTTGTTGACTTGTGCCGAGGTACATTCGATTCCGACGTGTGGAAGTCCAGCACCAAAAAAACCATGATCTAGTTGTCTCAGTGCTGTTGGTGCTGATCGGATGATTCCGCCGAGAGGCATCATTTGCCAATACTGTTTTTTTAAGCAGAGTGATAGATCTTTGAGTGATGCCGTGTTGCTTCCGAGGCCGTAGTGGAGTTTCGGCCAGAGCTGATGCTGCACGAGGAACCAGATGTCTCTTCTCATCATCCGGCCTTCTTTGGCTCTATCAAGCCATTCCTGTGCTTTCGTTTGCATTGACTGCAGGGCCGCTTTGTTGTTGCCCGATGGAGACGACCAAACTCCCAGGGTTTCTCGAGATTCGTCCACTGGGACGTGTTCAATACGCTCCATCGTACCGTCCGGCATTGGGACGCCTACGTCCCATTGTTCGTCATTGTCCAGACGGTCGTATTTCCAGGACCCGTCATTTCTCCATTTGAAAGCAATTAAGTGGAAGAAGCACTTAACGGGTTTAAAAGCTCCTCCTGATGCCATTAGTAACCCTCCCCAGCTGAGAATACTTGCTTGAATAGCGCTATGGGCTTGGGCTGTAGTCTCGTCCTTGTCCATCCGAATATGCAGAATGTCCGTGTCATCGACAAAAAGGATGGCGGCCATGTCGCTTGCCACCTTTGTGATTGGGCATACGAAGAAACCACCGTGTCCTTTCCGCTTATGAGCACCAATAATAGTGATACTTATCACTGCCCAACCAGCAGAGGCAGCTCCATTTCCTTGACAAAGGCCTTGGTACTTGATCCGAAATGTACTGCCAGCCGAATTCTTGGAGTCGCCAAAGGCGGTTCGGAGGAAATACTTCATGTTTTGTATTGCAATCAACATTGCTTCAATCGCGTTGCATGGCACTCCAAATGCCTGGAAGATGAGAGATGCCACGGCATGTGCGACACTATCGTAGCAGTTCGCGGCATCGATAGACCCAATCGCGGCGACTATGCGCGCCTGTCTTACAATGTCATAAAACAGTATTTTCGCGAGAGAGCCATCATCCGCCATCTTCCCTTTCTCGCTGAAGATTTCTTCTGGCATAAAACCGAATTCGCGTACTTTAGACATCATTCGATCTCCGTAGATCGTCTTGTTGGAGAAGTTGAAGTCAGCCTCCATCAGTAGGATTGCTCTTAGTTTCGTAACCAGTGTGCAACCGAACATCTTTTCTAGCATAACAGACAGGCCCCTGGACCACCGTGCTATTGCGATGCCTCTTCTCAACGCAAGGGTTGTCTTGAGGGCGTGGAAGTATGAGATGAGATCGGATTTTGCGCCTGCTTTATAATGTCCGAAGTGAAGGCCTGACTCTGATGATGATGTCTTCTCTTTGGCCTTTTTCCATCTGTATTGCCACTGATCTTTGCTAATTGTATCAGAGACGCTGCAAGCAGGGATTTTCTGTCGAATCCGCGCGCATTCTTCTAACAATTCTTGAGTGGGTGTGTCGAAACATGCGGAATAGTCGTAAGTTCCGTCTAAGATCCTTTTTGCAGTAGGAGAGAAAGCCATGTATCCAAACTCTCCGCGTAACCAGCCTTGACAAATTGGTGCTTGCTCGGCCAGATAGAATCGGTTGCCATGGATCTCTGACCAGATCGCATTTTCCACCTCGTCTTGAGTGGAGTGGTCAATAATCTGTCCATCTTCTTGGACTGTTTGTACAATTCGGACACTTCTGCCTCGCTGCTTCGCCATGGAGAAGTTTAATCTTCTCCAGTATGCTCGATCTTTCTCCCGTTGTAGGATTGCGAGGATTTGCGTTTCCGCTTCTTCGTCCCTTCTCTTTCTTGCTGCTTCTAACCGTGAGTTAAGGTGTCTGCGGCGATATTTGTGCCCGTGTCGCTTGAAGTATTTGCATTTTTGTTTGCACAGTTTGAGCCTGTCTCGAATTGCATGAATGGAGAGTTGCATTGGTCGTTTTATCCCGCATCTCCTCGCCGCCCGTTTGAGATTGCCTCTATTCCTGATCTTTTTGGCGTGGTATCGGAGCAGGGAGCGATATACTTGTCCACGTCGGATCCAGATGGAAGACTCAGGCGAAAAAGGGATACGCCCGGACTTGATCCGTCTACATGTGCTCTCTGCGTTGACCATGTATTCTTTGCTTTCACGATCGATGGCGTTCACTTGAGCCCCCACCACTGCCTTACTCTGGCCTGACTTGTGGACTTTTACGAGTCTCTCGATCACTCTGTGGCGAGCAAAATGTTCCTCCAGTTTGCTATCATACTTCTCAGCTACCTGTGGGATGTTAGTATTGAGTCGTCGTGCGCCGGAACGAATGATTTTCGGTGGAGTTGAACCTACGAGCGATGACGTTTTAAAGTCGACGACAAAGAGCCTATGGTCTCCTACGCCGTATCCACAAGGCATCACGCAGGCGCCAGTGACCGTGATGTCCGGTGTAGCCCAAATGCCATCAATGGGTTGGCTGCCTCTGAAGTATGTTGCCCCTATCTCCTTCCCGGTGTGCGTTCCTACCACCTCTTTCATGTTAAGTCCCGTGTTGTCGGTGAGGGCCTTTCCCATGCTCTTCCTGTAGATGTTTTCGTTTGCATCCATGCAGACGATCAACCGATCGCCATCCTCTCTCCACTTCGTCAATTGCGCCAGCAGATCCGTCTTGAAGCGTGTCCGTGGGCAGGTTTTGTCCCTCTCTTTCTTGATGTAATACCGGCGGTGTTGTTGGTATGTTGTTCTGGATCCCTTCTTTGTGTTATAACAAGGATTGTATGCACACACGATCCGAGTCCTGACTTTATCCGAGCCTTGGAAGACCATTACCACCCATCTGCCGAGGCCACTATCATCTTTGCCTGATGCCTCGAAATCATATTGGTCTATCAGTGGTCCATACAAAATGAGGCTGGTTCCTCCTTGTTGGATTCTGCCAACATTTTCGTGAACGTTGTGGCCAGTGATCGTTCTAATTTCCGCTTCTCCGCCTCGGAACATTTGGGACATGCCGTTTACATTTGTTTTGTGTTGACAATTGATCTTGTGCTCGCTGTAGGCGACCACGTCTGCTTCTAGCTCGTCTGCAATCTCCTTTGCTTTGTCCAGTTTGCTGTTGTCCCTTATACGGGTATTAAAGCCGTCTGGATTTTCGTACAACACTCTCGTGATGCCTTCTGCCTTCTTGCCCGGCGCTATCCCATGGATGGTCAAGAGGTCATCCGAAATTCCTCTCATTTCTCTCCTTTCCTGCTGTTCTACGGTCCCAATTCCGTCGAGTCTGTCGCAGTTTGCTTCCATAACTCCCTCCGAGTCGTCTGAATCTGATAGACTAGCCGTAGCTACCGTACCTGTCTCGTCTAGAGCATTATCAAAAAGCGTTTCATCAGGATCTATCGTTAGTTTTTGCTTGTTTCGATATCGCTTGGCCCTGTGTTCTAATGCCGACAGGATATTTGCGTGTTTGGTTCTATTCATCTTCCCCATTTGTCGTATTGTTTTCTTTTTCCCCTTTGTATTGATCAGCGTGATGAGGCGAATATTTGCTTCCTTCCTCCTGAATCCCGCCGCTCGACGTTGATTCCTTCTCCCCCGTGAGAAGGACTGTTGTTGATCTGTATGTTCGCTCCTGCGCCTGGAGCGTTCATTGTCCCCGTTGTTCCCCGTACTGCTTGACGCCGTTCGCTGTGCTCTCCCCGCAGAATGGGGAGAGTAGCTGGTGTCAACTATCCCTCATCCGCCGCCTTCTTGGTACTGGCGCGCAACTCAGCACTAGAGTTGGAGCTTGAGCTAGAACCGCTGCTCTCGCTGCTGCGGCTGCTCCTCGAGCCAGAATCAGTCGAAGACGACTTAGAATCCTGTGTGGTGGGTCGGGAACCCTTTTTATGTGTTGAGTTGATGCCAGCACTCTTCAGTAGCTCGATCAACTCTCCTTTGGATAGTTGGGACATAGCGCTCATGTTGTCCTCGCCCGTGTCATCTATCACAATCTCTTCCTTCTCCCTCTCTTTTCCGCTAAGATCTAGCACTGCTGCTCCCGGAGAACCGCTGTAGCCTTTGCCTGGGCGATTATGGATCGTATTGACCGATAAGTCTCCATCAAGATCAAACATCATGTCTGGGCTTGCAAAGTCTTTCTTTGATTTCGGTTTTTTCCCCTTTCCATCTGTGAAGGCCTCGAAGCTATTCTTGTACCAAGCCGCGGTCTCCATCGCCTTCTTCTGCTCCTCCTCTTCGCATTCTGGGGTGATCAAAAGTCTTGTTTTCTTGTCCCATGTGCAGTGTTGGATACCGTGTAGCATCGATGGGTCGATGGATGCTCTCAGTAAATCGTTGATGAAGGTCGGGTCCATACCTAAGTCAGTCAAGTAGTAATTCAGGTAGGCACCGAGATTCTTTTTCATCATGAGCATCATTCGTTCTGCTTCCGGCGTGTTGGGGATGACAACATCGACGCTTGATAGTGGTGACAGTTGGTGTAGTTCAGCGCAGAGAGCATGGCCATCGGTGAGTTTGACGTAGTTGTAGAGCACATGTCTCAGCGTCATGTGGCCGGCGAGTACATTTCTATCTGAGACAGAGTAGAATGGCACTGGCTTGTCCAAGTTTGCAATACCGACCAAGCCGTCGCTCGTCATGCTAGCGTGGTAATTGACGTGATGCTTGACAAAGGAAGAAAGATTTGATAAATCCACATGGCGTGTGTCTTCATCTGCCATTGCGCAAAGTTTTGCATTCCTTCCCCACATCGGTGCGAAGAGATTCCTTGTCTTGGCCTCTGTGACAAGGGCTCTGATGCAATCCGCCTCCTTCCTGTCTACTTCCACATGTAGGCATTTTCTCATCCAAGCTTGTTGTTGAGACCAACCTGAAAATACGGTTGTGTCCTGACCAGGGATCCTTGGGATGTTTGGTCTCAGTCCCATGACTGGAATCTCTTTCCCAGCCCATTGGAAGTCGCTATCCTCTAAGGCCGCGGCGTCTCGTGCTTGTTCCAAGATCGCAGTTAGTTCCCGAAGAAGAGTGGGTTTGTGTCCTCCGTTGTGTACAATATACAGTACCACTGGCGTGAGAGTTGCAAAGGCTCCCATTTTGTTTGGCCACGTTTTCAGTCCTCCCAATTTTCCCCATTCGGCATCGACCCTGTCAAGCATTTCCTCTGGCGTTTCATCGGAAGAGAAGGCAATAGTGAATTTAACCACGGGGTGGCGCAGTTCGTCTCCTTCGTCATCGGAATCATTGATGTTCTTTTTCCAGGGTTTCTTCATTTTGAAAGATCCGCTACCTCCCTTCACTTTGACATGCAGCCCCAAGGCTGTGTGATTAAATGGGATATCTGATGGATTCACCAGCCGCTTCCCTCCCTCGATAATTGGTTCCATGACCAATGTACTATCAGCCATTTGTCCGTTTGTGAGCAAGCTTCGGAGTGCATGGGTTAGTTCAGAGTATTTGTCTTCCGCCGTCAGTTCAATGCCCATGTCCCACAGATACCGTTTGTTTTTGTGCATGTAAGACTGCATCTTCTCCTCATTTGCGGTCTCTTTTAGCCCGCCACTCGCTGAGTACTTCCCTCGGCGTATCAACGAGGGTGGCGAGTTTACTACCTCCGCAAATGTTGTAGTTACTTGTGTCTTCTCCCTCGACCTCTTTTTCTTGTGCCGGTCCTTCTTTTT
>JALLAS010002825.1:0-12407 GCA_036939415.1 Detonula confervacea
TGGTGGCTGAAAGGCCAATGTCCTGAATTCCGGCCCTTTTGGGGGGCATTTCCAGGTTATACTGGTGGCAGTGGCAGAATATCTTAATATGGATAATGATTAAAGACCTAAATGATAATATGCATAAACGAGTATGTAGACACAATATGTAAAGGTCCATATAGATGATGAAAATTCAACTCCATATATATTCTAAATGTATATTAATATAGGTAGATTATGGTACATTCTACACCATCCTATATGATAAATTAATTTATGATATAATGGTGGTTACATTTAGGTTGGGTATGGATCCATATGTACTATGTTCGTAATACACACCTACCATATATGATTCCATATGTACCTAAATGCTGTTGGTTGTATGATGAGGAGTGTATTTACATAGAGCACATAAAATTGATGACCCAGGACAAATGGAAAGTGGGATGATGACAGCATGTGTGCGGCAGGAGAGCATTATGTGATGAAAATCACAAAGATTGATGGGTTGCATCAGTGCTTAAATTGCGGTAAAGTTTTGCATGGATCTCTGTGCGGGGTTCTATATGGGACGAACGAGAAGACAAGCAGTGTACAATGACGGTGGGAGATTTGAGTGAATTGGGGCATAAGAAATCAAAATCACATGAGGCATTGATTTGTTACATATGCATGAAAGGTTAGTTTAAGTCTTGATTTAGTTATTTGTTAAGCCAAAAGAGTTTGTAGTGTGGTATCACCTCGACAATAGCATTTCTGGCTTGCTAGCAGTAGTAATGCCACTAAAATCATTTAGAAAAGGCGGTCGTTTTGAAAACATAAGGAGTTTGGCTGAGAGGCAGTGAAAGTGCAGGTGCCTCAAAAAGTGAATAGGCCCTAACCGCCTTTTCTATGATATAGATGGTACTTATTCTTCAGCCACCACGAACTTCTACAAACTAAACAAAAGAGAGTGCATTGCAGTTCACGCATCATACACACAAACAGGAAAAAAGTCCGAGAAAAGGTTCAACTGCACAATGCGCAGTGGATCACAATCGTGATTGGCTCATCACATTATTTTTGCACTTGGTGGATCACAAGTACAATAGAACACTTCAAAATGTATGCTTCAAGGCTTGAATTGCTTCTTGGAGATGCAACGCTGCAGTCTATCTCTAAGAGTAGCTTCTATCATTCCATTTATCTTCGTAGATTGTTTTTCCATACTTCTGCCAACTCACTATCTCGTTCACTAAATCAAGCTAGCACTGCACTTTCTTTCTGCATTGTAAAATAGGATTTTGAAGAGGTGCATTGCATTACTTGCCAAACTTGTTTAGAAAATTTAAAACTAATGCTGCGCACCTAAACAATTCCTGCCTCAAATACCGGCCTATTATCACAACACCTCTCAAACGAGAAGACACTCAAATCCAATGTCTCAAATTTGCCATCGCAAGAAATCAACTCAGCTGCTGCTCTGCCGGAAGCTGGGCTCTGTTGAAGCCCGTGCCCGCTGAATCCATTCAACATTAATACATTTGAAAGTTCAGGATGAAAATCAATGATGGCATTCTGATCTAATGTATTATCTACACGGCAGAAAAGTATGAAGACATGAAATAGAAGCTCGTAGAAGTTTAGTCAGAACACGACATGAATAAAAAATCATTGCACAGCAAGTTAGTTATTGATTCAATCACTCACATTCATACAAACCAGCCCAACTACTCTTCACTTTCACATCTCCAAACGCAGGCACGCGATGATACAATGCTGGCCATATTATATCATCCCATAACTCATGATCGGCATAGTCCAGATCGCTCATATCCTCAATGGCTTTGTCAACATCCCTTTGAGGAGATACGCCGCATAAGAAGTTTCCTGTGGGCTCTCCATCTTCTCGGGTACATCCTTCTGATCGAAAATACACTCCCGTGATTGGACATACCGTTAATGGAGCGATTTTTGGTACCTCGTGATCTTCTTGCTGAGTGTTGCAGTGAATGAAAAAAATGCATCGCTTTCGCGGCTCGACCGGAATTGGATATAAGAGACTACTAGTACTGCCGGCCAAAGTGTCCATGACCGTACTGCAATGAGCTCCTGCGGCATTGACAACACGGTCAACATCATACCGAACAACTCCATTACTGGTGCATTGCTCGTCCTCCATCACATCTACAGAGAGCACGCGCCCGCTCGATTCTTCTCTCAGCGCTCCAACTGGGGAACCTTTGACAAATCTAACTCCCATACTTTGGCACTTACGTTTCAACCCTCTTATCAGTGCCCAGGGGTCAAACCATCCTTCTCCCTTTTCGCCATAGCTTCCCAGGAGGATATCACTCGTGTTTAACCATGGAAACTTTTGCTTCAGTTCAGTTGGATCAACGAGTCTTACATCACATCCTGCCGATTGATGCATTTGGTTGTTTTGGATCATCTGCTCTCTTCCCTCCTCGGAAGCCGCCAAGAAAAGGTATCCATGCTCTTGAAATTGCACATCGACAACATCCTCGTCGTCATCATCGTTGTCCACCTTCAATATATCGTGTGCGTTTCTCAAGAAATCTCTACCGTACAGACTCATTTCGACATTCTCCCTCAAGCTAAATTGCTGCCTAATGCCACCAGCGGACAATGTGGCCGAGGATCGAGCGTAGGTGGGATCCTTCTCGACGATGACGATGCCGGAGCCATCGCCGTTGCGGTGGCGGGAGGCGAGATGGTAGGCGGTGGATAAACCGACGGGTCCACCGCCGATTACGAGCGTATCTGCGATGTTGTTGCTGCTGGTCGTGCTTGTGGCGAAACAGCGATATCTCGTGATGTTCTGCAGTGCCAGTTGTTGTTTGGATGTTGCCGTCGCCAATGACAATGACGGCGACAACCGCGAAAGATGCGGGGCGACGAGCCTCCAAGATAAATCAAGTCTGGCGGATGATGCCATCCTGCTACTATTCATGGCCTCTACCTCTAATGAGATGTTCACGGTTGATTAGAGCGCTGTGACTAGAGGAGGTTAGATTATGAATTGCGTTTGCCCGACCTATCGTATCATTGCAATCGATTGCCTTCGAGAACAAAAACAAAAGCAGAAACAGAACAACAGAACAAAACAGGCAGGGATGTCTTGATCGAGTGTTGAAGCGGTTGGGTGTATCCTAGTTGGCGAAATGATACTAATTCCAATTTTCGGATATATACAATGATCGCTAAAGAAATATCTTTTCCATCACATCTATCATGTCATATCGTACGATATGACAACAACGACATATCACATTACCTTCAATATTGTACCTGCACTAGTGAAATAAGTGCACGCTCCTAGGAACAAAATACACTGTATGGTATCGTAAGAGATGTGTAATGTATGATCCCTCCATTAGTAGTGTACGATCTTAAAATTAGTCTATTAGCTAGTCTAGCTTCCCGCCCCTCGATCGGGCGGTCTCTCATCCCCAATCTCAATCTCCACTCGCTCTCACCACTATCATAATATCATATCACAATTCAATCTTGCAACTTGCAACCAAGTTGCAACACCACAAGCATAATTATTTTGTAAGAGCACGCCCGCCAGTGACAATGATAAATCGTTCAGCTCTCTTCATGGCCTTCATGGCAAATTGTTTTCTACTCGTGTCCGGCATCACGGGCGCCGATGCCGCTGCGCCATCACCAACGCCAACAGCGCTGTCAACATCAACAGATCCATCATCAGATCCATCAACATGGCCATCAACGGGGGCGGCATTTTATCCCCGAGGGAGAGATAGACCGCATCATTACAAAATCATCAATGAAGAAATTCGATACTCGGGTTGGAGAAAAGTCATCCGCCGCCGCGTGTCATCGCTAATACACCATGATCATCACGATAATGATGGCATTATTCCGCAAGAGCAAAAAGTAATCGACTTCGACATCATCGATCAAGCACACGCCACGGGCGGGGCGGTCATCGTGTTCGCGTGGAATTCCACGTCCAAAACCGCCACCATGGTGAGGGAATACATGCCGGGTCCGCATCGCGTGTTGGGCGGGCTGGCGGCGGGGATCGTCGAGGAGGATAAGCATTCTACCATGGAGGGCGATGGGGATCCGGATACGTTGGTGGCTGCGAGGTTTGAGCTCGAGGAGGAATGGTGAGTTTGTTGTTTTTTTATAGAATTGTGCACGGTGGAACATATTTTGAATGCACACTCTTAGGTTCTCACTAACTTTCATTTCTCGTCCAGTCACTTGGCAGGAGGTACCTGGTATAGATTGACAGATGATGGAGTTTCTGGTGAGTAGCTCTATCTTTCTGTAGATGCTAAGACAAAGTTGACTGTATGTGTGAATAGTACGACTAGGTATGCTATGAGATAATGTGATTAATCCTTACCTTGTATTCGTGCTCAATCAATCATCATAGTGCCAATGGACAAATACGTAGTCACTGAAATCACACCATACCTCGTCATCGATCCGGAACATGTGCCAGATCCACGTCCTCTCGATGACGAAGAAGATATTGAAATCATCACGGGAGTAACGGCCGGAGAGATAATACAAATGATACGAGAGGGTGATATGAACTTGGTTGGGGGATGGGGTGCACTGTTGGCAATAGAAAAGCTGAGAGAGCTTGGTGAAATATGAGAGAGGTTGCTCATATGCATCTGCTGAAGGCAGACCAGTGACCAAACCAAATTATCTTGGGATGATTTCACGCTTTGTTCCATCATTCAACAATTCAAACCAGGTGCTTGTCGTTAACACATAGCGCCCGAGTCCTCAAACAGAAGGTTACAAACATGTGTTGTCCAATCCAAATCAAACGTCGCCAATATAAGTTTGTGTGGACTCTATATCCATGACGAGGCTTCTGGAAAATGAGCGTGTATGGGGTGAGGTCGTTTCTATCAGGGTGCTTCATGGTAAAATAGAAGTCAAAAAGTTCCGAACACACAGTTCGACCGCCTTGTGCACTTTCACTCGCTTTGACAACACACAGTTCGTGGGCTCGGGACGGTGGTGCCAGTCTCGAGAGCTCAACATTCTCCATTTGAGACATTAAAAGAAAATGGTGTGAACTGTTGGTGTTCATTGTTCAGGATGGCAATTCAGCTTCAACCAAACCAAGCATGACTACAGACTACCTATGCTCGACTATTTGATAAACGTCTTTTTCGCCCCACCGGAGCTGTCTGTTGGCCTCTTTTGTGCGTCCCAGGAGGCAGCCTGCCAATGTTGTATTGGCGCTCCTGTTGTTGAGTGCAATTGTAAGGAACAGAATAGTCTGTCAGACAACTCGTTGTCGATTGGGTCGAATAAAATGAGAGCCTCGGCAGCACCCCAATAAGCCTCCAGCATGGCTCCTGCGCATACACCTTTCCTGTTTCGGACTCACACAAACTCTTAATTTACTATTCGCCTTCATTAAAAATGTCTTTGATCCCCACCAGAGCCAACTTCGCCATCATTTTCTTCTTCTCCTCCCTCAACATCGCTGACCCTAATTGCAGCCGTTGCAAAACATTTGTCATATCCAACGCTTGAATCTTCACGACGTCTCTGTTGATGTCTTCTTTCTCGCCCGTGCAGAATGCCGCCCAGCTTATTGCCGCAAGATCCTTGGGCGAGCGTTCTTCTTTCATTTGCTTCGAAACAGACTCGGTTGTACTTTGAGAAAGATCATCGACCACGTCTGTTTGTTGGAGCACATATCCAAATGTGTCTGTTTCTTTCGCATGTTCGAATGCTTGTTGAAATTGTGCCATCCGATCCATTTTTTCGTCATCGGGCTCGCTATCTTCTGCCTGTGCTTTTCGAGCCTCTTCTGCCAGCTCTTCGATGTCATCATCTGTTGTTTCCTCATTTGATGCTGTATTTTCCAAGGCAACTCCTTCAGTAGAATCTTTCATGAAAAGTGATTCCTACATGGATGTCAACGCCAGAAGAATGAGAAGGAGAATTGACAATTGAAAAGTGGCCAAAACACAAGATCCTCCCTCTTTAAAGAAAAATCAGATCACTCACCAATTGGGCATTTACCAATCTTCTGTTCATGACTTCATCGTCCTCTTCAGCCTTCTTATCTTCCTCCATAATTTTCAGTTTATGCTCCATATTCGCCAAAGAAAGCACCAAAGTCTCAATGTTCCCCGCAACCGAGCTGGCCACGCTAAGCGGCGAAGATTCCCCCGAAATCGTACTCTTGCCATCCCTCACGCCTTCGATGCTCATGTCCTCGTCCAGCACTTCCGCCACCCGGGCCTTCATATAGGGCTCTTCCTGGATCAAATCGCCATCGAGAATCTTCGCCCTTCCCACCGCGCGAATCGTGACAATAATGCTGCCATTTCCCATCCAATCCCCCCTATCCACCCATTCATCATCGGCCCCAAATGTGGTGAAAGACTCGACCTCGCACAAAGGAAGGGTCGTGATCATCCCGTTTCCCGCCAGCAATCCCATGCCCACCATGCCGCAGTGATTGTCCATGGCATCCTGGAACAACTCGTGAAAGCGCTGCTCGTACAAGTTCAATTGCGTCCGTTGTCCCTGCAGCAAAATGTCCGAGAACGGAAATGGCAGTACAGGTACCGAGGCCGGGATGACGGCCGGATGGTTTGCCTCATCGTAGCTGTCGAGGGTGTATTTGGATTCGAGGGCCTGTTCGCGCCATTCTTCTATGCCGTGCAGACGCGACGATCTGTAATGTTTGCTTAGCGTTGGCAGTGACGACGATGGCGCTCGAAGGAATGCCTCGCAGTGAAGTATGGGTAGAGCGGCCAATATGAGTAGCTTCATGGTGGCATAGAGTCCGCCCAGTGGATGAGATGAAGCTGTGCTGTCGGTCCGAAGCAGATCAAAGATGGGTGGAGTTAGTTTAGGCTGAGTTGAGGGAAGGGAGAATGCTGTGCGTGTATGGAAATGTTCTTTGTTCTTTTCGTTGTCTTCGTGCGGTTGTGCGTGTTGTTGTGCGTGTGTGGCGTGTGCTTTGTTCGCTTTGTTGCTCTGAATCATGATAAGAGCTCAGCAAGATCCCGTAAGAGGTCCTATGTACGATACATAAGTATGTACGAGCTAACTTTTGCGAAAGGGAGCTCGCACCAACGGTAGAACGGCGGTAAAACGGCGGTAGAACGGCGGTAGAACGGCGCTAAGAACGGCGTTTGAACGGCGGTAGAACGCCGTTCAACGTGCGAGCTCCCGACAACAATTCCATTATTATTTGACCATGACGGACGTGAAGGTATCGTCGTACAACATCCATTCATGCGTCGGCGCCGATGGACTCTACTCCGTCGACCGGGTCGCAACCGTGATCCGCGAAGGAGATGCCCAAATAGTGTGCCTCCAAGAAGTCGAGGTGAATCCCGCCCCCATGCAAACACAAATTTGGTCATCGCGCCATGGTGACGACCAGCCAGCGGCCATTGCATCATTGGCAGGCGGGTTTCACTATCATGCATTTGCACCTGCCATACGAAGCAGGGCATCGAGTCGCTGGAAAGAGAGGCACGATTTTACATCTGATCGGGATGTGACTGGAAACTTCAGTGATGACCGCTGGAAGGAGAAATACAATGATGATGCTGCTGGAAATGAAAGATCAAGAACTAATGCAAGAAACGATGACATGGGAAAATTCGGTATTGCAATCTTATCCAAGTATCCAATAGTAGAAATCAAGACGCATCAGTATCGAAGGTACAAAAGAAAAACACTACGAAATGCCATGGCGTGTCTTGTATCTCTTCCAAATAATACCCTGCTCTGGATAGTCAATATTCATCTGGGTTGCCATTTCATCGGCAGAGAGCAGAATCAACAAGCAAAAGAACTCGTTTCTTTTATTGACTCACTAGAGAAATATCCCAAAAGTTGCGGAGTGGTTGTGTGCGGTGATTTGAATTCTCCGCCAATGTTTTCTACCATTCGAACTATACAAAACTCCGGATTGGTTGACATGTGGCAATGTTGTGGAGGAAGGGGGCATAATATCAATGGGGGAACATTTCCATCTGATCCAAAAGTATTGGGCATGCCATCATCATGCTGTTTGAGAAAACTGATACGTTTGGATTATATTTTTCTCCATGAGTCTGGAAATGCAAAGGACATTATCTGCAAATGCATCTATGTTCAGGATGGTGGAGTGGGATGTTCCTTGGCCAGTGACCATTTCCCTGTGTGTGCGGTATTTTTTGTTGGTTGAATAGATCTGGGTGATACACACGTCAGATCCTGTGCATCCCATTGTCTATGCAACGTATTGAATTAGCTAATGCAGAAGTGTTTGCTGGCATTCATAATCTTACAACATTGTATCATAGATGGATAATAGGCGAGAAGAAAAACAGCAAGGGTCAATGATTGATAATAATTGCACCCTCATTCAACACCGTTCCAACGAAGTGCATTCCATTGGTAGTTAGGGGGCTGGCTCAAGGCTAAAAAACCTGTGGCATTACATGTATGAATTGATAGATGGCATCCAGCGCCTGCGCTCTTGGCTGCCTTGGCCTCAGGATCTCCTTTCGCTGATTTGGAGACAGTTGACTTGCTGTTTTTTGCTGCTTTGGAGGAAATCTTGCCGCTCTTGTTAGATGAGTTGCTTCCAAACAGGCTGACGTCGCCGCTGTTGCCCTGAGCCGGGGCCGTGGATCCTCTCGCCTTCGACGCGGTGATAGCCGCGGCTACAGCAATACACAATGACGCTTTCATTATAATGCTGCGAGCTGGTTAGAGTTGCAGGGTTATCCGAATAGTGTACGCAATTATGTGCACAATAGAACACAGATCTGTGGCGCATCCAAACCCCTGAATGAGAATGTGAGATCTATCCGAGCCTGGCACTGACAAGCTAGAGATATCATCGCAAGAGGTCGACCGACCGATATCATGCCATGCTGCCATAATCATCAAATCGCCAAGCAGCCGTACAAACGAATGTGAGCTCGATCGAGAGTGACGAGCGAGGAGCCGGCAGCCGGCGGCCGGCCACTGGGTTATGAAACTGGTCATAAATGGAATCCGTGAGATATGGGCGGAAAATACTGCCGGTAGCGCGGGTCGAAATCATTAAGGCCCGCGGAAAGATTTTGTACTATTCCCACGTGAATTCTTTAGTGTCACACCCCAAAGCCGAACGATCTATCGAAGCATACCATACGATACACTCACAGCATGAACGCTGCACACAACAACCAACAACTCAGCACTCAGCAGCAACTTGATGGCCAATATCGTCCAGCTTCATCCAGTCGGTCAGGAGGCAACGTTCTTTGATTTATCAATCGCATTCCAATGAGAGTAGTTGATTAGGAGTAGGAGTATGACTGGGCCTTGACATCCCTGTGGTCACGGGTTCTATCTCCTGTGTGCTGTCTAGACATGAACCTGGGTGCACATTGATCTTATCCCTGACAACAAATTTGTGAGCTTGATAACAAGTGCTTCTCACACGCATCCTGCCACTGTGCTGTTGTTTGTTCAGCACTTCTTTGTACGCTGGGATATGATTCTGCTCCCTTGCGAATGTAAAGTCTGGGGTTGGGGTCCCTGCCACATCACACAATCCCGCTGGCTTTATGCTGTTCAGTCTTTGATGCCAATGCACACAAGAAGCAATACTTTGTTTTGATCTCAAGCAAAGCTTTTAGAGCACATTAATATAGTTACACAACCATTGTCTCCATCCATTTGGCGAGGGTTGTGCTCCAAATGCCGATTTAGTCTGGAGTACGAGTGTAAGTTGGTTGGCTTGGAGAGAATCCATTATCAAGTTGGTATTGATAATGGTGTTTGCAATCTCGTTCAACCTCAAACTTTGAACGAACCCTAACCATAAAGCGAGGTCATTGCCTGAGATTGCATTTCACTCATACCCCTTCAACTCAATATCAACAATAATGATAATAATGGAATAAAGATACATGCTATGAATCATCTTGGAATATAAGATTTACTAATGTTGGTTTCATTTTGTACAACACTACTTTGTCTTGCCATTGCTTGAATATCGGATGCACAAACCTTGAAACCCATTGCACTTTGAAGCAAAATCGAACATTGTTGCATTATCTGCTGTAATTGAATGATAGGGAGTGTTGCTGAGCACGCAATCATTTTCAAAGCCAAACTCATCAAATCTCCATGCCTGTGCGTTCCAGGTACTTTGTTTGTTCTCTTCTCCTGGTAGTGATACTCCTGCATCAAATCTGTTGTCAACTTCCTATTATTTTACCTCGCTAAGTTGTTGAGCAGATATTTCATCATCCAAACATAACATTTGTCAGCTCTATTGTACGATGTTCCAGACGAATTTTGCGATGGTGTATTGAAGGTGGATGATACTCGAGGAGCCAGAGCGCATGTTGTTTGTTGATGCTTGTATCATTGTTTTGCGTTGGCATGTCATAATCGTCATCCAACATATCTCTTTCTTGCTCTCTCTTTGCTAACATGCAGATGCGAATTGACGTATCATGGCTGTCATGCATAAGTGTGATCCATCATGTCAAACCCGCTCAGCATCTCTGGATACCAGTACTGTGCATCTATGGCTACATGGACTGCTCATTGCTAATACCTGATGATGCTCCTGCCTGAACGTCATGCGTCATGAAGCTTGGCATATCGAGGTAGTACGTGCCAGTGGGAAGGTAGGCTGTGTTCAATTTGATGAGTGGGGGTTTGTTGCTGCTGGCAGCAGTTGCATGGAAATCTTTCATCTTGAGCTCGAAGCATGCTCCTCGTTGTGCTTTACGGTGAAACGAGCACGACGCTTGGCCCAGTGCAGATAATGAACATCGACCTGCTCAAATGATGTCTTGAGCACAGACAATAGAAGGACTAGTTCATTCTCCAATGTGAGATGGAGAGGTGCGCAATCTTATTCAATCTTGATGCGTAAAGCAATTATTGCATCCAAAATAATTGCTTGAGGTCCGTCATGCGGGACCAAGCTGCCGGCCAAACTGTCCCGCGTCTTCTGGATTCCCATGCGCATGCATACAATGAAGCCCATATCCAAAGACGCGGGACAGTCCGACAATATTGGTTCCCTCAGATTCAACGGCAGAGGATTCTTCTCAGTGTAATTGATGTCATCAACATGATGTATCAGCGCCGCCTGCGTGTACAGCTCCGCCGCTGTCCTATCCTTCACCGCGCACCAGTCTGCCACCTCCATTGGTAGGAGGAGCAACCTCGGTAGGATCTGCTCCCCCTTCGAGTCGCTCGGATCCGGCGTCCACAATCTCCCGGCATTGCCCGCCACGGCGTAGAAAGTCGCCATCGCGACGGGGTCATCGCACACCGCAAACTTTGTCCACCTCCAGCCCTTGTTGTCGGGCACAATCCGGGGATCAGGCGGTGTGTACGGATCCATGTCGCCTTCGAATCCGACCACCGCCCCATTCAAGTCCGCTGGTCCCTGGATGCTGTTCCAGTAAACCGCCATCGAGTGCAGAAGGTGCACAATCGGGGAGCCCTCCTTCATAAACCCAAAGACCCGGAGAGACTGCTGGCTGCAGATCTCCTGCTGGAAGACTTTGCCTTTTGCAGAGTCGCCGCTGAGCTCTCTTTGCCAGGCCAACTCACCAATTTGGTAAGTTGGCTCCCTCACCTCCGGCCCCAGTTTGTTGATGGCGATCCTGATGCCCGTGAGGATTGGTGACGGTAGCATCCCCGGAGGACTTCCCTGGGTAAGATTTGCCCCCGCCCCCGTCACCGCCGCACCATTGCCTGTCGCGTGGGTAAGATTTGCTCCCGCCCCCGTCACCGATGCACCCGTGGCTGTTGCCATGGCTGGATCCGGCCCCGTTGCCGCCACGCAAGCCCCCGGAATCTCCGCACCCATCAGATTCTGCCCGGATGCTCCCCCTGCGTCCTTCAAAACCCTCGCCAGTGGGCTCATTGGTGGTGGAATTGCTGCTACCACTGCTGCCGCCACGTCCGTAGCCTCTGCAAAAGCCCCTTTGATGGCCTCGGGCGGGGATTTCCGGGCCGCCTCCTCCAACGCCTTGACCGTCGGCTTTCAAATCCTCGCGGAGCTCTGTTTTGCTAGTGCATTTTGCGCACCTCCCGAGGTGTCAACGTCGCCACTGGTTACCTTGGCGTTGGCGTTGTCAGTGCCGCCCTCCTCTTGCGACGGCTGGTCGCCATCGACCAAAATGTAGCCGTTGATGCCGCCACCGTCCTTTCCATCGCCGGCGCCCGTCGTAGCCCCCGCCGTCCCCGCTGCTTCACCGTCGCGGCCAATACTCGTCTTGGCGTTAGCCAAAGGGTTAAAGACCATGATATCACTCTCCGTTTGCTGTTTCCGCCCGTCGTTTCCCCCCGAAAATCGATCTCGCTCGTAAAGCTTAAACTACTACTACGAAAGCAACAAACACAGCAACAACTCTCTTGGGTGGTTCGTCTACCAACCA
>JALLAS010002909.1:0-14066 GCA_036939415.1 Detonula confervacea
TGGCAAAGCCGTGTCTCTATGGGAAGGGTGAAGGCATCATACTTGAAAAAGATTTCAAGACACCTGAATTGTTTGTTGAGGCCGTTTCCGAGGCAGTCGATGAAATACTTGAGAAGTCAGAACCCGGGGATGTGTTCCCTTACATTGTTCAAATGTATTTCAAACAGGAGAGGTTCAGCGTAATCCGACCACCGTCCCATGATCCATCTTTGACACCTGTTTCTTGGTACGTGGTTGGCACGATTCTATGCCTAGATGATCAATTTCTTGGGCCAGGAGTATTCCGCAGTAGTGAGCAGGATCTTGTTTGTATTAGCAGTGGTGGAATGATGCTTGCACCGGCTCTGTCGCTTCCTATTGCACGCCCACAAGTGCGTTTTGTGGGGAACACAGCACAGGAAGTACCTATGGACAAAGTTAAAAGCGCTTTGATCAACGACGGTGTAGCCTTACTCTGCCTCAACCAAGCGGTGTCAGAACCTCAAGAATTCTCCAAACTCATCCAAGAAGCCCTTGGGGCTGTTATTCACCAGCACTCTTCTAATGTGGGCGGTGTGTGGTCAATTCAACCGAAGAGCGACGGAATCGCAAGATCCCACACAGCTGACGCCTTTCTTCCACACACAGATGCTTCTTTTGAGCCTATGCCACCACGCTTTTTCGCATTGTCAGTTATTCGGGCTGATCAAGGCGCTGGTGGCCTCCTTTGTCATGCGTCTGTGGAAGATGCGGTCGCAAAATTAAGTACTGAAGATTTTGACACTCTACACAACACAATGGTCTGTCTGAAAAGGCCAATTGAGTTTCAGAAGAACGGCATGGAGACTATAATGGCACCTGTGCTGTTTTCTAAACGAAGGGCGCGTATCCGAGGTGATATTATTATGACAGATCATCTGCCGGAATGGGAGGCGACAAAGTTTTGGGGAGCATACAACCGACTCTATGTTCACCTTGACGAGATGTGCCACAGATCTGCTCGATTGTTGCCAGAGCGTTCTATCATTCTCATGGACAACCAAAGGTTTGTTCATGCACGCACTCAAATTAAAGACTGGCGCCGAAGTCTACTTAGGATTCGATTTGACATCCCCAATTTGCCTGAAGATTGTTGGGTGTAGGAGAGCAAGGATGATCGGAATTGTATTAGAGAGAGAGGGATGTGCCATGGTGGGGCCATGATTCTGCCAATTGTTTCACTCTTTTATTGGAGTTGGATGCTTGAATATTTGGATTAGCAGTGTAGCATGATTTACGTCGTGCCGCTAATGCATTGCGGTGGGTTTTGTGATGGGTTGCTTTTGCAATTCATTTTTCCCATCAGTTCAGTCTCCTAAGAAACTAAAAATAGTTAAGTTGTACAGCCCACAAACTTCTCCATCCATCTCTAACGGGTCCACCGCATCTACTTACAACCATGTACCATACCATGAACAACCCGAGATATAATTCACTTGGGGTATCCCTAAACAATGAGTCGTCCAAGAAAGTTATGGGTGAGTGGTGCCTCATTTCAGAGGGGTGTTGTAGGCAATTGTAGGTATGGTACTATGCATGCACACTCATCTCTGAAAAAACCTTCCACCCTGCATCGATGTTACGTATCTAGATAGCACGTCAAGATTCTGATGGACTGTTTTGCACTGTTTTCAATGCAAAACCTGGCCACATGCCCGTGTCAGCTGCGGTACCATTGTTGGCTGAATACTGGAGGCTGGCTGGCGCAAAAGTCACTTGGCTGGCTTATGTTTTGGATGGTGCAACGACTAGAGGCACAGAGGTTCAGCTGGATCTCTAGATAAACTGACCGAGGCTATGGGATTAATGGAGGACTGGATGCTGCAGGAGTGGCGAGAATGGCTGGACGGAACCAAAATGCGCTTGGCTGACTTGGATTTTGGATGGTGGAACAGCTTGATGCTTGGGCTTCTGCTTAGTAGACAATTTGAGTAGTTGGCTGGTCCGGCGGCATGAAAAGGAAGGGCAGCTGACTGGCTACTGGCTGAGAGTCTAGAGTCTGAATTGGCTGAATGGAGGCTTGGATGCCGCATATGCTGGAGACTTATGATTGGGTGGTAGATGGCTTGGCATAGAATGCACTTGGCTGGCTTGGGGTTTGGATAACACAAGTGGCTGTTCTAGCGGCCCCACCAAAATGGGTTTTACTCTAAACAATTTCCCAGGGGCACCACCATTTTGATGTGCATCTAACATGAGCATTGGTCCAACAAGTAGGAGTATTGTATAAGGAGGCCACTTCTGTCACATCACACATCACACATCACACATCACACATCACATCACATCACATCACATCGCAGTTGATTTGTTGTATCTTAAACAGCAAGGCAAATTGCACAGAGATAAAGTTCAGGGAAAAGTGAGCATTCTCCGACGTCCTTTTGTACATCCATGGTCCATGGGGATGAAAATGGAATGGTGTCGTCTACACAACCCCAAGATCCATTGGATCAGTTATAAAACTAAAGAAGCACGTCAGTACAATATTATCTGAAGAGAGAGGTATCCAAAGGATACAAGAGGTATTCAACTTTAAGCTTCTTTATTTACTGCCATGACTTTGTAAAAGGATCAGATGACAATGCCGGATTAGGCTCCGGATTGAAAAGGACTTTGTAGGAGAGTATTGTATCCACCATATGATACAGAGATGTTCAAATAGATCTATTTCAATGTATGAGCACTGCTACTTGACACCATGCAATACAATACCCATGCTACATCATTATTCATAGCAAGGCACCCATAGATATCAAAAGACAGCAAGATCATGGCTTGACAGGGAGATACCAGTGCATGGTAGTTAGGGACTTTTGTCACTTGAAGGTGAGATTATTGCATGTGGTAAAACTAGGACTGGTTGGATTTCTTGGCGATGCAATCATACAATATATTTCCATCTTTTGTACCATTCATGCATCAAGATCAGGCACCTGGATGAGGATTTTTTTAATTCTGCTATTGTACTACTTTTTCTTTGCTATGAGCTAGAACAAAATTGATTTCATGTTTGCTCATCATCTTTAATACTGTAAAGTGAAAGTGCTTAGCTTTGCACAACAATAGTGAAATAAAATATTGGTAGTTGGTATGATATGTACGAATGATGCCCCCCAAACAAGATCAAATCTTGAGCCAAACCAGATATGTGTTTCAAGCTGGATATGTGCTTCACACTTCAGATGGCACATCATACATCATCGTTCACCTGCTTCCTTTCATTCTCTTCATTATACCTCTCATCATCATTATCATCATCGCATTCTTCTTCGCCTTCCACATGCTCGGGTAGCAGCACAGTCATGACGAAAAACCCAAGTCCCAAACACGCAATGACCCCCCAAGCAAATACCGCACCGTACGGCGGCGTAATATGGCCGACGCTCTCCGAGAAAAGCAATCCCGCCAGCACGGGCCCGGCGGCTTTGACCACCGACCCGCCCGTCATGGAAAGCCCGTTCATCGTCGCGCGCTGATGGGCCGGGACCGTGCGGTTCGTCGACATGGTTATTGTCGAGAACGTGACGGCCGCGAAGGCGCGTGCGATGGCGTAGATGACGCTCATGAGACCCAAGGTGGACCAGGTCAAGGTCCCTACCTCTGCACCATTATCATCGAGATCATCCTCGTGGCGGTTCGTTATCAAGGTGAGCGGAATGAAACACACTAACGGCACGCTGAACAGCGCCCCGATCCTCATCGTCTTGTAGACCCCGTGCCGATCAACGAGGTAGGTGAGCAAGAAGAACTGTAGGAGGAGGAATACCAATCCGGCCCCGGAGAGCAGGTTGCCAATCATTTTCTCCGTGACGCCGAGCCCGGAGTCCTTGGACATGCAGTAGAGGGGGAAGGTCTCGTCGATGCTGATGACTAGGAAGGAGAAGGTCCAGTACATGGTGAGGTGTTTGCGTGTTGATTGTCGTGCTAACAGCGATCGGATCGTGGCCGTTGACTTTTCATTTCCCTTGCAATTGAACTTGTTTATTTCTCCCTGGGCATCTTCACGTTTATCCGTCTCCAACACTTGAACTTTTACCTCATTGGATGGAACGATACGAAGCCGGACAGATGATGTGGACGTAGACGTAGCCCCATAATACTGTTGATCGATATCCTCGGGATCCTCGGCCTCACTTGACGACAAACTAGCAGCAACGATATCTTCATCTTGTCTCGATCTCCATTTCCACTCGAACAAGGGTTCAATTTGTTCTGCCGGAAGCGTCTCCTCCACAAAGGCACAAATCAATGCATATGCTACGATGCAAAACACTCCACCGACCAAATTGGGCAAAAGGAACGGATTCGCAGTCAAATTCAAAATCCCGTCCAAAGCCTCCACCAGCCGGCTAGCGGGATATTGACTCACGGAATCCGCCAAATACCCCGCCATAGCCAGATTGATAAGAAATCCATACCCCCATGCCCCCAGCACGATCACCATATCCCTCCCCTCGACAGAGTTATCCCCCCGCAACAACTATGTGACGATCGTCTTGACCACGCCCAGGAGGGAATTGCTGAGGCTGAGGGCGAATGGCGCCGCCAGCGCCAGGGGCAATGTCGGCGCGAGGTCGAACAATACGGAGAAGAAAGCCAATGAGATCAGCGAGGCCTTGAGGACGTTGGTTTGTCTGTGCCGATCGGCTGCCTTGCCCCAGGCGTAGGAGGTGAGCATACGGCCAAACATGAAGGGGGCGACGATGAGGCCGGCGTAGCGGCCGACGCTCTCCTCGTCGAGGGAGGGGATGAGGTGCATGGCAAGGAAGCCTGCATAGGGGAATACGTCGATGAGAAGGAAGGATTGGACGAGCATGGTGAAGGCCAGTGCGGCTGTTGTTTTGACTGTCCATGGGGACGGCGGATCCTTGGCGCTGCCATGGCCGCCGTCTCCTAATAACGGCGTACCCTCAGATTGAATTTGGATGCCGCCCTTACTTTCACCATCTTGACGGGGTGACATGACAAAATAACAAATCACTTCTTGTGCACAACGTGAAGAAAAGATATGTTGTACAATAATATTACGAAAGAGCGCTCTTGCGGGTCGCGGCGGATGGATGGTACAATAGAGGAGGGGCGGCCGGGGGGCATGCAGCGCATTGGTGAAATATGAAATATTTTACTCATTCAGTCACGAGCTAGTTTACGGGACTCCTTTTTCAATAATGGAAATCTTTGTTCTCATTGTACCATACCGCGTACGTGTATCATAGCGTACCTAGGTATGTCTGGGCATACTGATAATTCGTCTAGAATCCATGTCTCGATGTCTCAAAATATCATAGGAGTCGAGGAAGAGTCGAGGAGTATGGTATTTGATGAGGGGGATGTCTCGATTCTCTATGTCTCTATCAGTAGCTAGCTACGAAGTTCGCATCAGAGATCGCACAAAGTGACATGATATTATGCGAAGGGATCGCGAAGACCAACTATTATTATTTTAGTTATTCCTTCTTTTTTAACCCTTCAAAAAATTGCGAAAACTGTCCGATCTCCTAGCATCGGCCGCCCCACTTTGTCGAGTTCCATAGATAGAGAGTGGCGGGATCCTGCCGGACATGAAAGAACAAATCGGCACTTTCATTTCAAGATCTTCTGTGAGTCTCTGACGCCTGTATCGTACGTCAAGCTGACGCTCTAATAGGTAGGTACCTACCACAAGTGATCACACTTGTGGTCACGATACATTCACATTTGCAAGATACTGCTTTCGTGAAAGAAGATACACTTCCGCCAAATCCTGTGGAAAAAATACAGCGAATCAAAAATAAATATGAGAGGAAATAGGATCAGATCTCAGCTTCTATTTCCTCTGGTATTTTTTTTGATTCGCTGTATTTAGCGACGACATTAATCGCGTATCGTCGCCATCGCTAAATGCAAAGCAATACACCGAAGAATACAGCGAATTTAAGACCGCGAAACGGCTCTTACATAACATACATACCCATGATAAATAGACCAAGTGTTGGAGTAACATACGAGCCAGCCACGAGCAAGCAATTGATGGTACGATATGGTAGATACGATATATACGAAAGAACGCTCTTGCGGGTCGTGGCGGATGGATGGATGGAGGCGGAGGGGCGGGGCCACACCAATTGGCCCCTCTGTTGATACCTGTCTTGGGGTGAACCCTCAAGCCCAGGATACACCACACCAATTGGCCCCTCTGTTGATCCCTGTCTTGGGGTGAACCCTCAAGCCTTGGATACACCAAAGGCACCACAGAATAATGTTTCCGACTAAATTAGAGATTCAATCTTAGGCCAAATCATACTATTCCTATGTACTTTTGCCTTCTCATCTCGGATTCGAATATTTTATTTTTGGCCAAAAGAAACGATCTCAGAAGAGGCAATCAACCTCCTAAAGCTACCAATCACACTAGGTGAATTTGATGCTTAAGATGATGCTTTGCTGTCACCAATGTTGGAGGTCTCCGTCTTATTCCTCCAGGACTTAAGCTCCTTGATGCATAACGGACCCACATGCCAACTGTCCGCTCTTCAATCGGCGGTCTGATGATCCCTAAGCCTGGGCCTCAGCTAGCACGTGCATGCAGCAGGGCATCATGCACCATTCATTCTGATGCATGCACATCAATTATTTGTTCCTCCCCCGACAACGAACATTGCATCATCTCCTTCGTCGAAGGATCCATTACCGTCGTCGCCCCATCTTCAGTTGCCGAAACCGACGCGCCCAAACTTTACAGTCAAGCCACCACGATGCCGTCGACGACTTCCCAATCATCAGCATGCAAAAGCATGAAGTCTCTTCCGACGTCGACGACGATGGGGACCACGTCCGCCGCCGCCTCGATGCCTACGTTATCAGTCGCCCCACCTGCATCATCCAGCAACGACGCCCTCGCCATTGATGCAACCTCAACACCGGCAGCCTCCCTCGACGCTCTCGCTGCATGTGCGGAATCCGAAAGGATGAAGTGTCTTCAAACGGCGACGACGATGGGGACCGCGTCTGCCGCCCCCTCGACGCCAACGTTATCAGTCGCCCCACCTCCATCATCCAGCAAAGACGCCCTCGCCATTGATGCAACCTCAACACCGGCAGCCTCCCTCGACGCCGTCGCCGCATGTGCTGCTGGTGCCGCTGCTGCTGAAGTCGGAACGAACTTTGATTCGATTTACAACGATCAAATCACTCGAAGACGCCTCCATCAATCTCCCCAAAAGAAACAACGCCGCGATTGCGTATTCTCTCCCCCTGTCGTACCCAACGCCATCGATTTTGCCCGATCAATCAACAACTGCTCTGGGCCCGGCCATGGCACCAATTCTCAATCACTTCAAATCGCATCATCTGATGATGATGATCTACCGTTGGCCACCATGGGACGTAGAAACAAACGGAAGTCGGGGCAGATTGACAATCTTGTCACCCAATCCCCCCTTGCTCCTAACGTGACGATTATGTCACCCGAACAAATCATTTCCAACGCACTCCGCAACGATTGGGACGTTGGCACTCCTCACCCAATGCAAATTGAAGCGATTAAGTACAGTGCCTTCGACGACAAATCTCTCCTCTTTCTCATATCCAAAACTGGATCTGGGAAATCTGTCGTTCCCCTAACAGTCGCATCTCTTCGTCAGGGCGTTGCCGTTATACTCGTGCCGCTGGTTGGTCTGGGTAGTGATCAGGTTTCCAAGGCACTGAGGCCTGACCGAAACATCGAGGCTTATCACGTCGATGAGTTCAAGAGAGCTGACGGTGCAAAATTACGAAGTCGAATGAAAAACGTTAGCGATGACGAGATTTTAGTTTCTACACAAGTATTGTACATGTCCCCTCGTTCTCTATTGAAAGATTCGCCATGGTGGCCGACGCTGTGTGACCTGGCTAAGCGGAATCTTATATCCGTTCTATGTGTTGACGAAGCTCACGAGATTGAGCAATCAGGACGGAGCTTTCGTCCTGAGTTCGGGTTTGCAATGGAGAACATCCAATATCTCCACGACATCATGGAGAGGAAGTGTCCTCGGATTCTAATGTCAGCAACATTTCGGAAGATTGATCAGCGCACGTGCGTCCGTTATCTTGGGCAAGAGCCAGGCAAGGTAATTTGGACGGAGATGTCTCGACGACGCATTTTCTTTGATGTCCAAATCTCTGGGAACCCATCTGCCTCCGTCCGATCATCGCTCAAGGTGGATTATCAAACCCATCTGAGTGATGCTAACAACAACAACTCCAACGAATCCGGTCGTCCGATGAAGGTGATCATTTACACAAACTCAAAGAAGAAGGCCGAAGAATCTTTGACTCCGTCGGCCGAAAAGGTACTGGATAGTCTAGGTATTGAAGGTGAAGTGATGCCACTCACCGGAGATTGTGGTATAATGCAAAAGGTATTCTTGATGGCTGCGTTTTGTGGGGAGGCGACTTACGACAACAACCTGACTCTTGCTGCAGGTGAGAACCGATACGAGATTCATCTGTCTTTCGCCGTATTTATCAGTTTATATGTTCGTGTCATGCAAGGAAATGACACAAAAGAACGTAATACGCAGCTCATTGCGATTTTTGAAGTTTTGGCATTTATTATCACTCCGAACGAGTGCTTTCATATCACAATGGAGAAATACTTCGAGGAAAACAACACTGACACAGGCAAGCAGCCATGCGAACACTTCTGTTCCTTTTGTACCAATGATTATCTTGAGCAAACTGGTCGTTTCTATCGTGACAAGTTGAGGAAACTATGCGATGGAGCCTTGTGGAAGTTGACTCTTCCCTCTCCCGATAAAGTCATTAAATTTCTAAAGTCCAACAAAAGTATTATCTTCCACGAAGACGATGTTCCTGATAAGGTTGTCGGCCCAATTCACGCACTTGCTCTTCAGTTGGTATCGAAGGGAATATTTAACTTGGGTATTTCTCCTGAACACAAGCATTTCATTGGGACACCACAATTACAGGTGAAACATGTTGTTATTTTGAAAGGAACAATTGTGGGAGATGATGGTATATTGGGTCCATCATTGTATGAAGAAGGTTGTTGGGAGGGTTTGAATTATATTTAGTAAATAGAAATAACACTTAAGTTCTATGCACTGTTTCGTTCATTCTCGTTCTACGGACTCTTTCATTCATTCTCTTTTGCTCCATGATTAAACGAAAGTGTAGCTTGTAAGCTGGAACGTGCTGATTGAATGTTTTTGTTTTCTGCCGAGCTATTGCCTTATCTAATATTCTTGTACGATATTTCATTTGTCTCTTGAAATATTTGACTGCAAGTTGGATAAGTTCATGCTCTCTCCTTTCCTTGTACAAAGCTTTGTCACGTTGCTTTTTGATTGACTTTTTTAGGAGTGCCGCTCCACTAATGAATGGATCCGTCAAGCCAAGCTTATTAAACTTCCGTCGTTTCATGTTACCAAGATGCTTCAACCCCTCCGTTGCTTTCTCTATTTTTGACTCTTCTGATAATTGTTGCCACGAATCTAGGTCTGATGGCGAGTGGGTCTCATCAATATTCTCATCATTGGCATTCCCAGTTCGACTGGATAAACTTTCCGCGCAACTACTGACACACGAGACAGCGTCATCGTCATCATTGCCATCCTCCTCCAATTCGTCATAATCCTGTCTCATCTCTGCAGGCTGACAATATCTTTCCCAGACTTTCTCCTCGTGTGGAGTAAAACACATGAGTTCCTTCTGCTTGTCGATTGCTGTCCCCACATTTTTCGGTTTCCGTACATACTTCCAGAAGTAATCGTCGCACATTGCCGTTTCATGGTTGGAAAGGAATATACCACTTTCTGCAAGAACTCCCTCTAGAAGTAGAACATCTGAAGCTTCGGATGCGCCCGAAGTTGAACAGAGAAATGAAAGGCCCCAAACTTCGTTGGAACACTTACGTTCGGCCATCGTGTGTTTTGATCTATTAACAGCCGTTGATAAATACGAAGATGCTGGTGGAATCTTTAGCCAAGCATTGTATAATTCATTCACCTCATCGAACGCCATACCCTTCAGAGTAGAAGTTAGAACACAGAGGCTATTCCGTCTCATCAATTCTCTCAACCACGGATGAAATTTGTTATTGTCATAAACATGTTCAATATACTCGCATTGTTCTCGTAGGTAAGTTGTTTTACCACATACCTTCCACGGACCCATCCACTCATTACTTTCCTTCTCCAAGGACCAGAAATCTTCCTTCCGAATTGCCGCCTTGCATCGTTTGTAACTTTCGACACACTTCATGAATATTGCAACTAATCGAGACGGTTCATGCTTTGATGTTTCCCATCCACTAAAGAATTGAATCACGTTGTTCTCTATTCGTCTCAGGGTTTCTTCAGGAGATTCTCCAACCTTTGCTTTTAAATCCTCCAATTCTTGAGACTCAATGAACCTACGAAATCTAAAATCACGACATGCCGTATACAATTTCAGCATAAACCGCTCATGATCTTGAAAATTCCCTTTCACTGGATCTCCTTGAACTCGTTTCACTCCATTGGCTAATTGCATTGGCTGCATAAATCCACCATAAAATAGAGTATAAATGACACTCGCTTGGTGCATTAATTGATGAAACTGCCCCTTTTGCATAAATATGCATGAATTCGCTTTCAGGAAGGTTTCAACATAACGATCACTCCCAATGTCGGTTAGTTTCCGTGCTATCCTCAAACGCAGCTTAGAAAACGTGGATACCGAAAGTGCATCACCATACAAGAAGATCTTCCTATTTGCTGCATTCTCATCAAACGCAAATTCAGCATCCTTCACCTTGTCAATTAGGCCAAATGACTCATTGAGAGTGGCGCTTGTCAACATCATGCCGTCGTTAGATGTCTCTTCTCTTGGGCAGATAGGAAAGTGATAGAATTTGTCAATGTTGCCAGACGTGGGATTCATCTGCCGGATTACATCCTTCTGATACATACTTGCATTGTGAACTGCCACGGAGGAATCATCAAGTGATTTGATAAATGCCATCTCCTTCTCTTTATCCCTTGGAATTGACGGATGCATTATATTTTTTTCAAGCAAAGTTTTCTGTCCGTTATCTAATTCTTCCTGTTCATTCAGCAAAAGTTCCTCTTCCCAATGATGACGCAGATCAATCTTAGTAGCAAACGCTCGCATTCCAATGATCGTCTGGGCACGTTTAAGATCCGAATGATACTCATCAGTAGTGAGAACTCTGCTTATCCCATCACTGACCCGTCCAAATTCCCTTGCATTAAGAACTCGTTCGTCAGATGAAGCAGTTAGTACACGGGCACAAAGGGGTGATGGAACATGTTGATCAACGTAGGTTATGTCTTGACAAGGATCGAAATCTGGTACGTATTTCACTTCCCATCCTATTCTTGGCCAGTACACACCTCCCTCAACAATGAGATTTTTATCTGACTCTTTATTTTTGCACACATTGTTGGTTTCTGAGTTGGTTTCTGTGTTGGCGGAGGGAGAGTTGGCAGAGTTTGTTTCTGCATTGGCGGAGGGAGAGTTGGCAGAGGAAGAGTTGTTGTTTGTTACTGGAATGACATAATTCGAAGGTAGAATGTCACCGGTGATGACGCATGTGTATATTGTTTCGGCGATGCACGAAGTAACCAAAAATAAAACGCCATGAGGAGACTGCATGACGGTACCAACTGGCAATAAGAAAGCCTTATCCTGCTTGATGAAGAAGGCGGTCCCACGTTGAAACACACTTGCTTTACCACCCCCTTGCCACATTTTTGCAATGGAACGTTGCCAGTTGTCGAATGCTGCAGAACAAGTGAACTGTTGCTTGATTCTAGTCATTAAGACTGGCGAACATTCCTCAAAAATCTCATCTAACTTTTTCCAAGCCGTCTTAATGGTACACTGTGAGCCAGACAATGGATTCTTCCGTCCAGGTTTCATGTAGCCTTTACTGTGATGACCAAGGGGCGACAACATCGACCAGTGTATTAACTGTTTCTTGCTTTTCATGCGAATCATGGCAAGGAAGTATTCTAGAGTGGAACGCTCCTTGCAGTGCAATAACTCTTCTGCCGAATCAGTGTTGTCATCCGGTATTTCTACTTCGGCATCAGGTCCAACTCCAGCTGCACTCACGTCAGGTGTAGTACTTGTATCCTCATTCGAAAACAACGACGCAAGTTGAACGCAATATCGTGACGAAGACACAATAATCGAGAAGATGCTGTGACACATCGGGAAGTTCTCACGAAATGTTTCATAAAGAGTCACAATATCTTTCCTTTCAACTAGGAAGGATGAGACATGTGTGAAGTCATTGTAGTGACTGATGTAGCTTTGACGATACACTTCATCCACTTGGCGCGCGAAGCGAAAGAGTTTAGCTTCGTCTAGCTCTTTCTTCATGTGCATAAGAGTGTACGTGCGCATCCGTGCGTTTTCATCCTCGATTGTTGCAGCCTCCTTGATTCCTGCTTGCTTTGCCTTGCTTTTATATTGTTTCAATTTGGCCTGCGAATCTGAACGATAGNGCCTCCTTGATTCCTGCTTGCTTTGCCTTGCTTTTATATTGTTTCAATTTGGCCTGCGAATCAGAACGGTAGAATTTCATCAACAACTCCACAGTAGAATCGGTACACCCACGGACCGACGACATCTGCTTCAGGAAGGGATCGACCAAATTGTCGGGATTGGAGCATTGTGGGAAGTTGCCGAGATCGTCATTCAGCACCTCACCCTCACGCGTTTGCCGAAACACCTCGAGGTGTGGGATGTTTTTCAATTTTATCAGTGCGGTGGAGTGTTTCGTGTATCCGCACACAAGAACATTAATACCCGCACCATGATTCCATAGAGAGTCAATAGCACTTTCGGTTGGATTGTGAGACTCGAACACCATTCTTTCGGGATAGTGACGAACACGAACGGAGAACTCATGGCACGTCTCCCGGTCTCGTGTGATCACATGCCTTTGTTTCATGTGCTCAATTTGTTCCAAACGCGCGGAACCGTACAGCCCGGGGGAAGAACGACCAATAACAGAATCAAGGGCGTTCATAGTTTCGGCCAAGGCAGACTTCACATGGAAGGGAGTTGTTTTGTCAATCGGAGGAACAACAATTAAAAGATTGTCGTTAACATTGATGCGAGCTACCTGTGATGGTAGCAAGCGCTTCCAATGATGCATTTGACTCGATGGCCGTTGATGAGGGTGTTCGGGGACGATGTCTTCCTCACAAAGAAAGGTAGAGTTAAAGGGAACATGCGCCATCACAGGACTGGTGAAATCGTTGATAGGTACACGCGCCGAAGGAGTGCGAGTGGAAGAGCGTGTTCTGGGAGCCACAGTTGACGATGGGGTAACGGAGGCATGCGTCCCACGGTGCGAACGCGTAGAAGACTTGGAGACGGACTTGGAGACGGACTTGGAGACGGACTTGGAGACGGACTTGGAGACGGACTTGGAGACGGACTGGGATACGGACTTGGAGACGGAGGCGGCGACGGAGGTTGCGTCGGAGGTGGCGACGGAGGCGGCGACGGAGGTGGCGACGGAGGTGGCGACGGAGGTGGCGACGGAGGTGGTGACGGAGGTGGCGACGGAGGCGGCAACGGAGGGAGGAACGGGCTTGGAGACGGAGCGCGTAGAAGACGCGGACGCGGATGCGGTGATGGACAGTGAGACGGAAGATGATGCCGAAGCATTAGCCTTTGACCGCTTCCGAGCAGAACCGGAGGTGGGCTTTGTGACCGGCTTCTTGTTGCGAGCACCGGTGGCTGCATCGGCGCCCTTAAAATGCGAATTGACGAGCTTTGTGGCAATGAGGGATTTCGCCTTGAGCGCCTTCCTCTTCTCTGCTTTGGTAACGGGCGTTTTGTAGTTTGCGTCCGCATCGAGGCTGGCGTCATCGATCTTCGCCGCGATGATATCGAATCCCCGCTTGGGGAGGGTGGTGTTGACAAGAGGCATGATGGAGAGGAGATGAGTTTAGAAAGATGAATGGCGGAGATAATGATGATGGTTTCGAGGTGTGCTAAATCCTGGGATGTTGGATTTGCTGGTTGACGAAATTGTTCTGTGA
>JALLAS010002921.1:0-11034 GCA_036939415.1 Detonula confervacea
GACAGAAATACCCCGATATGTCCAAAAGCTGATAGGGCTATCCTCCCATTCCCCAGTATACTTCGTCCATTTGGTCTCTACACAGAATTTGCACACAGAAAATCAAGGTCAAGGGTGCAGTTTTAGCAGGCTAGGCTGATTAAATTGCATGAGATTGAATACCTGAGAAGAAAATGGTTGAGATAAACTTTTCATTTCAACAAAATATGTGGCAACAACAAACCAAACCAATGAACAATACAATGCATACAACATCAACAACAAAGTGCCAGGTGGCCTTGGTTGGTTTCTCAATTGACACCATTTGTGATCTATTTTAATTGTGTTCTACAACGGCAGCGTATAGACAGAGATATTGCTTGTAGTGTCTGCCACAAACAATGAAGTTGGCAACGCTGCATCTGACGCTCTGCTACAGGTGATCCAATTTGGCTTGTGGCGATGCGATACCTGCAACAGAATTTTGGGCGGCGATGGAATTAATTCCTCAGGGAAACCATCCTTGCTCGAGCCTTTCTCTTCTTCTTCTTTGCTGCCTTTCCACTGTTTTGTTCAGTGATACCCAATGAACTCACTCCATTGGTTGCTTCCTTGACATTGTTGTCAGGGGTGACTTCCTCCTTGACTTTGGTTGGAGATAAACACAAATAAAGCAAAGGATCCAATGGTCCACTGCCTACCATATTGGCCTCCAAACCCCAGAAGATGATGTTGCCATCGTTTCCAGCAGATATCATCAAACGGTCTTCTGCCTCTCCGTTCTTACGGAGTTTGGAAGGCAGCTGCGAAAAAAATCTGTCTGCTCGCACAAACCATAACCTGGAAAGCATACTGCTGCCACTGCCGATCGATGACCTCCTTCGTCGGAGCCCAAACGACCTACCTCAACTAAACGGCGTCCCTCAGCACGTAATATGGCACAAGATCCATCGCCTACGCCGGCAGCAAGTAGCTTCCCCGATGGACTCCAGGAAAGGGAGTGTACGTATGGCGGATTGCACAGCTGTGTCGTATTTTCGCTCTGGGCAGGTTTGATTTGTATAGTTGATGTTGGCCTTCGCGGTCTGTTCGCATCCCATAACTTCACAGTGCAATCCGTTCCTCCAGTAGCCAGGTATGAATCATTATTTGTTCTCGGTTGAAATACAGCATTAGAAGTGATTGCCATTGTCTCGGGTTCTGCATGGGGAAATATTTTATAGTTCTCAAGTGTGTTTGACGATGATTGCTGCTCATATCGATGTGGTAAGCATTCTGCAACATGTGCTTCCCCACTATCATTCGCCGCTGATATGAAGTACTTTTCGCCACCGCCATTACGTTTTGGAAATGAGAATGATAATTGATTGATTTCGTCCGAGCATTGCAACAATGGAGAGAGGTCAAAGTGCGGTGTATTTACTATAGGGGCAGATGATGCAGTGGAGTGATGGCGCAGATCGTACCCGTAGATGTTATTTGCAGTGCTGGCATAGACTGTGCAATCATGTTGTTGTACTGGCAATGATCCTGCTGCTGACACATCATTTTGCGCTGGTTTATCTTCGGCAATCGACGGATGAAACGCCACCGACACCACTTCCGGGGTACCATCTTCATCATCTATCCTAGGGATCACCATGCATAGAGCCGTTCTGCGCGTGCGCAAATCCCATAGCCGAGCGGTGCCATCCTCCGATCCACTCAAAAGCAAGCTCGGATGGTGTAATTGATGTTCTTGTGATTGCTCATTGGCATTGGTAGCTCGGACGCTACTCTTATTGACTGCGTTGGGATAGTATGATAGACGCTCGGATGAATGGGCTAGGCACAGGACCGGTTTCCGATGTCCTTTTAGGGTGCGCTTTTGGATTTTGGGGGAGTACTCGGCTGCAGCGGCCTCCATGGTGGTCTATGATGCGCCTGGTGCCTGGTGCTGGTTGGTTTTACTCGGGCTGGTTGGTTAGTTGCGTAAATGGCAGTTGGTCGGTCGGTGGTGCGATCGTCTGGTCGACTGTCATGGTTTTTAGCTGTTTTTAGCGAGATAGAATATCAAAATAGATTCAAGCTTCTTAAAGATGACAAAAAAGAGAAAGACACATATTTATCCCGTCAATACATACAGTGGACGGTGGTCTCTAAACATCTGAATCGTTTCTGAATAGATACAAAATAATTTCTTTCCTCGAAGAAGCTCGAGCCACTGCATCGCGTGTTGAATCGCTAATGAATGAAAATGGTGGGAACTGCTATCAACTCTCATGATTCAATGCAATTCAATGCTGATACCTGCTGATGCCCACAGATAGATGCCCACCCGCAGCCGCCCGCCCACTATCAATGTATTCATATTGACCACGCCTCATTCATCCAACATCCGACCCTCTCTCAGCCACAGCGACAACTCATTCTACACTCTCCTGCCACTCTCTCCCCCAGCAAAACATTTACTTCAATATTCATTAACCTATTATTTGACACTTTGGTGCAACGTGGTGGCGACAAGTGACGAGATGTCATCCAACCAAAACTAAAACAATCGAGCGAAAGAAAAGCTGTGGTTCCCACTTGAATCAAACCCTACCCTACTCAATCAATACATACCCAAACTGGGTTTCGAAACTCACACTTGTTGCAATGGCAATGAATTCACCGATGTCTTCAGCACAGAGTCGTGGGCGTTGGATATGGTGCCGCAGCCGGTGTCCGCGGTGATGGTTTTGTCTCCAATGACGGAGAAGATTTCACGTAAAAGGAGACAGCTGCATTCCGAATCGGTGGCTTCAACGGGCAAAGAAGATTCATCGGAGCACAATGGCGTGTGGTACATGAAGCAGCGAATACGAAATGCCTGCGGCACAATTGCGGTCATGCATGCGCTTGCCAATGCACCAACATCCGTTCAAGAATCATCCATTCGACCATCTTCTTGGATACATTCATTTTTCGCAAACAATCCAATATCTTCCTCTCCTACCGACAAAGCTATATCATTAGAAAACGACTCAACAATTGAAACCTTTCATGAAAATGCTACCAACGATCCGAGCAATCAAACCTCGCGTGGGAATATAGGCGATACTATCGACATGCATTTTGTATCCCTGGTACATGTCAATGGGAAACTATACGAATTGGATGGGCGTGTGGATCAGGGTCCAATTTGCCATGGCAAAACTACGCAGAAGGATCTTTTGGCAGATGCTTGTAGAGTGGTGAAGCAACTTATGGAAGCTGACCCGGCAGAGATGCGGTTCACAATTATCGCATTTGCCCCGAAGGCGTCATGATTGACATGATATTTGCTCCAAATAATGGAGTGCAATGTCAGTTCTTGTTGTATTTTTCTCTTTCGCCAATCAAATATCACTGTTGGGTATATTGATTACGATGATGTGTCCAATATTTCAACACTACGGCCTGCAAGGGGCAATCATCTTTTGCACGAGCTGCTTCGGATTAATGCTTACTATACTGAAATGTCTGAAAGAGCTCTCAAGAGCCGACTAAAGATTGTCATGTACATAACAATGGGAATTGTATTCAACTCTGTGCTTTTTGATGGCATTGTGGTGCAAAGTTCATGCCATGTGTATTAACATGTATGTCAAAAAAACGCACGAGCAGTGCTGATTGGCATGAAGGTGCTTTTTTCACAATTATTGATGCTCTATTTTCAGTTCTTAGAACTCGGGATATGCCTACTCTATTGACATTTCCTTTAAGCGAATCTCAACAATGAGATTGATAAACTGCTCCGGCTGAGTACTGGATTAATTACAGAGATAAGGCATCTCGGGCAGAAAATGAATATCTCCGAAATGAAAACACCCAATGTATGAAACGAGCAAAGATGGGCTAATTGCTACAATGCCTTTGGTAACGCTTGATACAGTACAAGCTTACTGACCACTTTGGTGACATTCCACACATCACATACAGCATGAATGGATGAGGCAGGGAAGAATGATTGGTATCATTGGATTATAGGATATCATAACAGAAGCTGATCTCTTACTTCTGCCCTTACCCATTTCAGTCTCAGAGTGATGACCATATTAATGAGGAAGGACTCCTGATGCGCATCAAACAGCAGTGAGCTTGTCATATCTCTCTCTCTCTCTCTCCAGATCTATCACAAAAAAGAGAAAGGGAGATAAATAGGTGCATTTTTAAACCCCTACTCAAAAGAGCTCTGCTGCATGCGATGCGTGCTGTCTCACTTCATCTTTGCTGGGTTCTGTTTTGTGTATTGTACAATATCGTCGTAAGTGAATGTTCTTCATGTCAGCTCCTCGCGCTCAGCAGGCTTGCGGATCCAGAGTGTCCAGTCTGTACCAGATCCTAAGTATCTACTGTACGTACGTGGCCCATCAAGACCAAATCTTTTCAATCAAATCCAGAATCCCTCTTCCAACCTCATGCAACTTTGCTCATCAGATTGGTCTGCAACTTGCTAAACTTTCAAGTCATGAGGACTCATTTCAATTCCATAGCACCAAGATAGCACTGAAGAACACTCAACAATGACAGCTTTTTTGCGGCAGTTGCAAAGGCCAGTATCCAAGATTCTATCGGCCCAATCGACAGCGGCACCATTATTATCAACGCTACTCTCGCGGCCAAGTTTTACGTCAGCATCACCGACTATCCCACAATCTCAATATCATACTACCAATCGCGACCTTGCCACCGGAAAAGATGCATCGGGCCGCTTCGGCCGCTATCAACAAGAATACGACGAGTCCCTTCGCGACAGCCGCGGCTATTGGCTCCGCGCTTCCTCCGAGCTCGATTGGCATCGATCGCCCACCCTCGAAAATGCTCTGCAAACTCATCCCAAATCCGACAAGATGCATCAGTGGTTCGCCGACGGAGTCATCAATACGAGCTACAACTGCCTCGATCGACACGTGCATCATCCTACGGAGTCGAGAGCGAACCAGAAGGCTCTAATATACGACTCTCCCGTAACAGGCACCCAAAGGCACTACACCTACTCCGAACTGCTCGACGAGGTTTCTCAATTCGCAGCCGGCCTATCCGATCTCGGCGTGACCGTGGGAGATAATGTGGTGATCTACATGCCCATGATACCCGAGGCGGTGATCGCCATGCTGGCATGCGCTCGCATTGGCGCCATCCACTCCGTCGTCTTTGGCGGATTCGCGAGCAAGGAGCTGGCGAGTAGGATTGACGATTGCGAGCCGAAAGTGATCGTATCGGCGAGTGGGGGAGTGCTGCCGGGAAATAAAACCGTGCCGTACAAGCCTTTGTTGGAAGAGGCTCTCGAGATTGCAAGGTGGAAAGATGTCAAGAAATGCGTGATCGTGCAGAGGGAGGGAGTTTTGGAGTGCCCTTTAAAGGAAGGGAAGGATGTTTCGTACAAGGAGTTGATGGAGAATGTGAATGAGAAGATGGATGCGGTTCCTTTGCCATCAACGCATGTAAGTCAAGAGCTTATTTTCCATTTTGAGATCAATATGCATTCTGTCACATTCATATTGTACTGACTCAATCAACACCTTTGCATATATCATAGCCTCATTACATTCTGTACACCTCAGGAACAACAGGAATGCCAAAGGTGAGATTATGTTGTATCGGTGTATACAAATGATTCCTAATCAATATCAATCTCAAATCCTCCTCTGCTTGACAAAAATGCTCATAGGGTGTTGTTCATGACACCGGTGGCTATGCAACAGCCTTGAAATGGTCAATGGCAAAGTTTTATGACTGTGGTGAGTCTATAAGCATACAGTGTGGACATGGTATGTGTAATGAGAGCATCTAATAAATGAATTATATTTCTCTAATACACCTCCTTGTCATTTAAGAACCTGGAGATTTGTTCTTTGCAGCTTCCGATATCGGGTGGGTTGTTGGCCATTCCTATACGGTATACGGCCCACTTTTGCATGGATGCACTACCATACTTTACGAAGGCAAACCAGTTGGAACGCCAGGTGAGTTGGTACATCTATGGTCTCATTTTGCTCGCATGTTTGCATGATCAAGCAAGGTATTCATATGTTATCTCGTATCTTCCTCGCTTTCGTGACGATGGCAGATGCTGGTGCATTTTGGAGGGTCATAGAGGAACACGGTGTCAATACATTATTCAGCGCCCCGACTGCATTTAGAGCGGTGAGACAGGCGGATCCAGAGGGATTAATGACAAAAAAATATGATTTGAGTTCATTGAGAACGGTATTTGCGGCAGGTGAACGATCTGATCCGAGTACCCTGCACTGGTTGGAAGATATATTGGATGTACCCGCAATTGATCATTGGTGGCAAACCGAGCTTGCCTTTCCTGGAGCTGGAAATGCTCTTGGGCTGGGTAAAATCACTCCTCGTTATGGTGCATGCGCCGCTGCCGTTCCTGGCTACGATATCCGGGCATTTGATGATGATGGAAAAGAGTTACCTCCGAATGAATTGGGATCACTAGGAATCAAGTTGCCACTTCCTCCTGGAACTCTCCCGACATTATACAACAATGATGAGCGGTATATTAAAGAGTATTTGATGAAGTTCCCTGGCTACTATGATACGATGGATGCAGGCATAATTGACGAGGATGGATACGTTAGCATCATGGCTCGAACGGACGATATCATCTGCACTTCCGGATATAGACTGAGCACAGGAGCAATGGAAGAGATTCTGCTAGAACATTCTGAAGTGACGGATGCCGCAGTGTTCGGAGTGAAAGATGAACTGAAGGGCGAAGTACCAATGGGCTTTGTGGTTGTATCTCGGGAAAGGGATGGCTTGACCAGCGATCTGGTAGCCCACGTGAGAGAAAAATTGGGCTCTCACGCAAACCTCAAGAAGGTGGCTGTAGTTAAGGCCCTGCCAAAGACTCGTAGCGGAAAGGTGTTGCGTGGTACGATGAGAAAGATTGCCAATGGTGAGGAATATACGGTGACACCGACCATTGAGGACCCCAATGTCTTTGCAGATTTGACGCCGATAATTTTGGAGCTCGTGAATAGGTGATGATAATTGTTTTAGTATTGCTGTAATCTATTGTAATATACACCAGTTGTCATGATGTTTGTACACCAAGTTTGTACACACATTTGCTCTTAGCCTGGCTCAAAGTATGAACAATGATTGGATATTCCATCCAACAATGAGCGAATCAAACGTTGTGGTCATGAGAGTTTGATTGATCCGTTGTCTTTTTCCTTCTCCTTGCTTTTCTCTTTCCGCCGGGTGTTGACGATGCACTCTTCCCATTACCACCAGAAGGTTCTTTCTTTCCCTTCTTTGACATATACCCCAAATAAACACCTGCAAATACCAGCACCAAACCAACAAAATGCCGTTCATTGAACGATTTCGCAAACAATGCGAACGAAAGAATAATCGTAACAATCTTCCTTCCATTCGCTAGCAGCACTCCAGCGACACCTCCGTAATCACGTATTATTGCCAAATAACACCTCAATCCCAAATACGCACTCAGACCCTGCAGCACCAACACTGCCGAAGCATCCATGTGTATCGTACAGTACCTCCAAGCCTCGATCAATTCGCCAGAGTATACGGTATACGCCACGAGAACGACGCACATTACCATGTTGGAAACCAATATCATTTCAGAAGTTTTGACCTTGGCAGTTTGAAGTAATTGCTCTTGCAAATTGGATACTATGGAATCGAACATGGTCGGAATACTGAGCAATATTGGTCTAATGAACGGACCAATCTCCTTGCTCCAATCGGAAATATCATTCCCATGTGACTCTATCGGCACCGCTTGCTTGGAATTAAACACGTCCGCCGTGGTCAATACCACCAGTCCCATCCCCATAACCAACGCCGCGGCGCATTGCAACGCCGTGTGTTTCCGCCCGGTAACGCACGCCCCCATCGCCATCGTCAGGACCAACTTGCACGATTTGAACGCCACTTTCAACGGGTAAGGCGAGTAATTCAACGAGGTATTCCCAAGTCCATGCACCAGTGCAAGGGAGAGCCCCACCCAGCCTATGCATATTAATACCGATGCTGATAACGTTTTTCGTTTGCCCGCTTTGCGTTGCTGCTTTGATTTTGCAAATGCGCAGAGGAAATAATTGATATCGTTTTGGTTAATCGTTGAGCCGACGAGCATGACTACTACGACTTCGACCAATGTCATGAAGAAGCCAAAGTGGAATCCGTCGTAGCGGAACATGCGCTCTTGCAATGCATCGTGGGCGATGTAGAATACGAAGAGGCCTATTATTGGCAGGAATTGTTTGTTTATTGTCAGGTAGGATGTTCTGGTTGCGGCGACGTTATTTGGAGTCTCGCTAATGGCGGCACTGTTCCTAGGATCATGACCATTGCTATGACCATGACCATTGTCATTGGATGCGGATGATCCGTTTAGCGACTTGGGAACCTCGATTGCCATTATTGGCCTGAGGATATTATTGATTTAGGATTGGAGTATGGATGCTACTATCATTTGAAACGCGTGAAGCGTCGCCGTGCGAGTTGAAGATTGGCCACTAACACTTTCACTTTGCCCTTCTTCGACTGCTGAGAACGGAGCACAGCGTGGATGGGCTTGCTTCAGCCTAAGCTTTCTTACGTGAGATTAACACTCTGAATACGGATAGCAAAGTGCGTGGAATTGGCTTCGGAGAGAGCCAGGGGCGTCGAAGCGCGAGGCGTTCTGTTACAATATGGCGGCACGGCTTCCCTTTTGCTATTGATCAGCGTAGGCGGAGGGTGAAGGGTCGTGAAGCGTTGAAAGAAAGTGTACAATGCGATCATTCCATTTCGTTGGGGAGAGATAGAGTGAGCTAGCCGAGATCTTGCTTGGGCTTGGCTCCTTGCTCGCCGGGCGGCAGGCTGTGCTACCTCGAACCTGCAGCCCTCGGTTTTTCTCAATATTTGTCGTTATTCTTACTCATCATACAATTTTCTATTACGAATAAATTTTGATCATAAGTTTCGAAATATAACTTTAAATCTATCAGGCTAAGAAAATCGCTACATAATCGAGGTATGCAGTGGAACCCGTGGTGGAACGAGGAGAGATGAAAGTGACTTCAAATCGTGAAAATGAAACAATATTGCAATGGAGGAACGAACGTATCGTACATACGAGGCAGGAACTCGATCGGGGATGATGTGGCTGGAGAGGAACAGAAGATATCGTACTACCGTCCTTAAAACAGTTGTCACGTGACCGCATTATATTCTTTCTCATGCCTTCTTATTCATTATTATTTCAAGCTTATTAGCTTATTCTGCGATTACGTGACAATTGTTTTAAGGGCGGTAGTTTGGTGAAATGAAATAGCGGGAAGAGGCGCGCTTGATTTTATACTAATTCCAAATTATTTATCAGCCGAGCCCGCGCGCGAGAGAGAGATCAATGATTTTTTGCTTTGCAATTCGATTGAAATCATTGCCGCGCAATGGCATCGTCATTGGAAGCTAGGAGTATTGGTATTGGAGATCGATAACTGAACAAATAATCTAGAGAGCCGTGAAAATAACCAATAACCATGGCATCAGCATCATCCGCCACCGCGGGCACCAAGCGCAAGGCCACCGCAGCCAAGGGCAGCAACGGAGGGTACGACGTCCCATGGGTGGAAAAATACCGTCCCCGCAGCCTCGACGACGTCGTCGGCAACGAGGACACGCTGGTTCGACTGCGCGCCGTCGCCGAGGATGGGAATATGCCCAATTTAATATTGTGCGGTCCTCCCGGGACGGGTAAGGTGCGTGTCTGTTCGTCAGCAATTTGTTGTCATATTGAGTTTATTTAGCTGTTGTTGTGTTGCATGATTTCCCCGTGAGCATATTATAACAATGCTGATCTCTCCTTTTTCTTGTACAGACTACGAGTGTACACGCATTGGCAAGGCAGTTGCTAGGTTCTGCTTACTCCAATGGAGTCTTGGAATTGAATGCATCCGATTCGAGGGGAATTGATGTGAGTTATCATTTTGCTTTCGAGAGCGTTCATGTGTTATGATTTTTGCTACATGTCATTGGTAAGCTATTTGTCCTCATCTCTCATGATCATCTGTGTCAAATCATCGTCAGGTTGTGAGGAATAAAATTAAGGGTTTTGCAATGAACAAAGTCAATCTTCCACCGGGGAGGTAAGTTATGTGCTTCCATTGCATTGTGCTGTGCCCTCAATTGTGAAAGAATTTCGGAGAGACACGTGACACTAATACCTTGCATGGGTTGTTGGTGGGGGGCTTCCAAATAACACGCAAAATGTCAGACACAAAATCATCATCCTCGACGAGGCCGACTCCATGACAGGCGCCGCCCAACAGGCCCTCCGCCGCACCATGGAAATCTACTCCAACACCACCCGCTTCGCTCTAGCTTGCAACATCTCCACCAAAATCATCGAACCCATCCAATCCCGTGCAGCCATTCTGCGCTACAGCCGTCTGACAGACGAGCAAATCCTAAATCGATTGAGATACGTCTGCGAACAAGAGGAAGTTAGCTATTCGAACGATGGGTTGGAGGCAATCATCTTCACGGCCGAGGGAGATATGCGTAATGCTCTGAACAATCTTCAGGCCACAGTGAGCGGGTTCGATTTGGTCAATCAAACGAATGTCTTCAAGGTGTGCGATCAGCCGCACCCCAAAACCGTCCGAAAGATTCTCGACAGTTGCATCAAAGGAGATACCGCCAAAGCCGTGCAGGAGGTGAATGCTCTGTGGAAGACGGGGTACAGCTGCAGCGACATTATCGGAACGCTGTTCAAGGTGGCCAAGACTTACGACATGCCGGAAGCTTTGAAGCTGGAGTATTTGAGGGAGATTGGATTCACGCACGTGCGTATAGCGGATGGGGTGGGGACGCTGCTTCAGCTTTTGGGTTTGACGGCGCGACTTTGTCAAAAGGTGGAGGTATCGGGGACGGATTGAGGGTGAGGGAGAAACTTTGAAAGAATTGCTGGCGTATATATTTATTACATGACATGACACAATCTACTGGGAGAGAAATGGAAAACAACAACTGTGGGTCTGCAGAACAGATGATCCGGGGGTACCTAGGTACACA
>JALLAS010002951.1:0-12740 GCA_036939415.1 Detonula confervacea
CCTATGCATAACATTTATTTTTTTAAGTAGGAGAATTTGATCTCCATGGGGAGGTTAATTTTTTTCACTCTTTTATGATAGAATTGAGGCGTTGTCGTGGTGACTCTCCAGGTATGTCATGGCTTGAAAAACAGTGTTTGTGGGGGAACCTCCAATAATAATATCAACTTTGGGGTCACGGCTGATAGATCATGTTCCTACTTTGACCATGGGGCCAATATTTGGCAGCGTAATAATGTGTTGGAAAATATTATGTTAATCTCCATTTTAATCTCCATTTTGGCTTGTACTGCGTTAGAACACTCACCATAAATGTTGACTTAGCATCAGTTAGATGGCCATCGCACTCACTACATGATTAACTAACAAATACACCTTTCACCATCACCCTCCAATGAATGCTCTATCTCTCAACATGATCAACCCCTGACATCAATTCCTCCTGGACTTAAGCTCAGAAATACATGCCTTTGAGGTTGGTTATATCATTGCTGCATGTCATAGACCATCCTTGTCCCCGCATAATTATTTCACTGCATGGTATGCTGCATGCAATCATTACTTCAAGAATCAGCCTTCCTCAGGCCCAATATCTAGCCCTGCACAGCATATTCATTCATTCATTGCCACTTATCGCCACCACTACTTTCACCATGCCAAGCGCCGCTACCAACACGGCAATCCCTCACCATGGGATACCCGCATTGTCAAAGGTGGTGCCATCCAAACATAGCCTTGGTGTCAATTTCGACATCTCCCGGACACAGGAAGAGTCTCCTCCATAGCCACTGTTTTCTTTGTGACGAATGGGTCATCATGGCCGCATCATCTTCAATACGTGCTGATCAATGGCATACCTGCGGTTATGCCCTCCCTTCAGCTGATCATCATCATCTTCCATATTCAACAATCAAAGCATAAAATCACCAATTGCTCATACTTCGTCTTCGTACCGGGGGAACCTAGAGCTACTACCCCCATGGCCATGCGTCAGGTCTCTTTACAATAGCTACCAGACCCTCTACAAAACATATCAAGCAAGCAACAACCTCTTCGGAAATCTCAACGTCACATTCTATTTTGCTGGCCGCCAACTGTAAGCTCCACACATTCATACAATTGGGACACTTGCTGCCCAAACTCTCATTGCAGAAAGGACCTTTGGAAATAGGCAGAGGGAACTTCTGCCCTCTCACCCTTCAACAAATCATGTCTCCATACACCGCTGTAAACAGCGGCCTCAGAGATATGGCAACAGAGGTGGATACAGCCAATATATTTCACAGTGCCATTTTCTTCAGAACGGGAGCAGCCGTAGCCGTAGATGCAGCAGAGAAGGAAGCCATGACAGGAGTAGTAACTGTAGTACAATGGTAATGGCAGCAAGATCACTCATGATCACAGTTGGAGGAGGAAGAATATTAATAGATATCATAGCCATGATCGTAGCATAGATTGAAGCTGTGATCAAAGCAAAGATCAAAAAGCCACGATGATAAATCATATCAGAGGGCAAAGACGTAATAGCAGAAACCAAAGCTGTGATCGTATCAGAGATCGAAGCTATGATCAAAGCAAAGATCAAAGATACACATTTAAGAGAGATAGAGATAGTGATCTCATTTGATGTACTTGTACTTGTTCTTGTTCAGTGTGTACTAGATCAATATTGATTGAATAATTGAGCGATTACATTAGCTGATCCATTGTTCAACATCTATTTTTCATAGATCAATTTAGCTGATCGATACGCTAACCTCAGTTAAATTTTCAGATTAAAATCATAGCTGGATGAAATCAATGAACCAATTTGTAGATGCACGTCAATTGATTGGAGCTACTTGATTAGTGTCAATCAATATACCAATGTCATACATAGCGATAGCTAGTCTCTCAGGTATGATTGAAACGTCCGGCATTAGCCATTAAATCACAACAAACACTTGATGGAGAATTTTTACTGCGCGGATACCTAACGAAAGAATGGCTTCATGCAATAATGCGCTTCGACCACAACAAACTAGAACAACGACTCACTCATTTATACAAAGGCCTATGGAAGATATTATTTGCCCCAATGTGGGAACAACGCAACACATCTCTACACGGCCCAAACAACCTCTCTGATAAGTATGAACGTGAGAAACTCCAAGAAGAATTACGCAAATGGAAACGAATATCTAATACTAGACTGGGACACCGGCAACAGTATCTGACAGACTATCCCCTCAACGAAATCAAAACATGGGAAACAGTAACAATGAGAGAGACTATTGCACTCCTCATCAAAGCATCACAGAATCACCTTGAAAACTCCCTCAAACGGGGCCAGAAGAAAATAACCTCATATTTTGAACCAATTGACTTTGGTGATGGTATATCAACCACGAGCTAATAATCACCAAACACTAGTATAGACACAAAAATCTCTCGGGGGGCTTTGACCTCCTTGGAATGCAATGATAATTGCTTGCCCCATCAGGCGGCTTTAACATGTATTAAATTTTAATTACGAATGAATGAATGAACGGAAAGAGGGGATTAGTGTTCAATTCTCTCATTGATAAAAAGAGGATCTCTGGTTTCAGGAGTTTGTGTGATGATGAAGTGAACTATCATTTTCACGTAACAAATACCCACTATGGAATCACTCAGGCAAAATCAAAGGAGGTCTGCAAAATTAGCCATCATATGTTGCAGCAATGCCAACAAGAGAAGAAAAATGTCATCGAAGCCACAAACAGTGCATTCAAAGATGCCTTACAGGATGTCCTTGGTAAATTAGGAGGCGTGGGTGCTTCAGCAACAAGTACAATGTTGGAAGAGATTAATCAAAGCATGCTTAAGAAATGGAGGATCATCATGCCCTTCCAGACCAAGCCCAGAAAATTGATCATCCTGTCAACTCTAACCACATAAGAAGATCATACATACAAGGTAGCAACTCCATAATCAAAAATATGCCAATGCCCAAGGTTGATGTCCTACATGGTTGTGCTCACATACCTGCCACACAGATAGTGAACCATTTCCTTCCTCTTGGAATAGGGGTTGACACATATAGGGCAGGCTATGAAGAGGACTGGCTTCAGAAAGATGGCAAATATGAATGTACTTTCATAGAGGGGGTTCATGCATCAGTCAAGGCAATGTTGAGGGAGGATTCCAATCTTCCAAAGGAGACAAGAGTATGCTTCGGCAGGGTATGGTCAGATGGATTTGAGGCACATCACATTGTATCAAAGAATGTGTTCAGCAGCTTGCAGCTTTTTGCATTGTCGCTCCTATGCCCAAATGGCAGGATAACCAAACAACGAACCTGGCCCTGTGCTCTATGCTTCAAAAAGGCCAACAGCCACGAAATCTTTATCCAAATCTTGCATGAGGTGCATGAACTCAAGAAACCAACACTCAGGTATTGGGGAAAGGATAAACAAGTTGTTTTCACTATTGTTATTCTTGATATGGTGAGCCAAGACTACCCTGAGCGATGCTATAACACGGGCATGTCAAATCTTGGAGTTTACACCCATAGATGGGGACATTCCTGCAAGTATGATGATGTTGTAACACCATCCTGCGTAAAATGTGAATGGAACCGTATAGAACACATAGTTAATCAAAATGATGGCCAAATTGATGTCTGCTCCAACTGTTCGGATTGGTGGGATGTAAGCCGCAACAATGTATATGGAAGAGAAACGAAATACCCACTTTCACCAAGTCAAGCAATAGAGCAATCTGGGACGAGTAAATCGATTGACGAGTCTCGACTAATTATTCCATCAGTGGAAATTACATTTGAAATGTGGGTAAACACAATCGAAGTTCTCCAAGAATAGATGAGACAATGTCAATCTAATGGCGACATCAATAAACAAAGTATCCCTGGAATAGCTACAACTTTTCTAAAGTTGGTGGGGATCCCTCCGCCTATTGCAAAAGGGCTTGCCAATGACATATGCGATGGAGTAGATGCAAATAAGTCCAATTCATACCCCCTGATACTGAAGAGATATAAGGAGATTGGTGTCGAAATTCAAAGTTTCCCAATAATGCCAATGCATATGAATTTTCTTGGTATTGAGAAGTCATTGATCTCAAAAACTCCCATTATTGTGAACAGGAGAAATATTGAGCAGAATAAGTTCTGGTTTTGCCTCATAGAATCTATGCAGGCCAGCCAAAATGCTATCAGTTCCATATTTATTTCATGGTGCAAGTCAATGTTCTTCTCTGGTAAGGATGACCGTAGTATAGGGACTGCAGATTGGCAATCAGAACACTATGCTGTGTTCACTCGATTATCACTCTTCCACTTTGGTCCCATCGATGAAGGACTTGACATCCCAGATGCAAAATTTGAAGTCATCCAGCAATTCAAACGAGTGCGTGTTCTATGGTTCTGCCTTGTATCAAGCATTTTGACATATAATGATGTGCCATCACGTTAAACGTTAACTTAATAAATTACCCCATACTATCTATCCTACTCTTCACTAAACAAAACACATATTTCTTTTCTTGAGGGTAGACTAACTTTTGTCTTTCTTTTCCGCCAACTGGCAGAGCAAGAGCACCGGGGCTCTAATAAACATCGTTCAAGATGTCTCTGTTGCATCTAAAAAAGATGCAAGCTTCCGATCGTACTTGATCGAGAAAATTACGTAAACCCTCCTCGTGGAAGAGGGCCTGGCGGGTACACGGGACGACGCCCGTGCGTAACTTTGGAGGTATGAAAGCCTCACTTTGTTTGACCGTGATCTGCAACAGTCTGTTGATCTTGCTTGATCAACATTATTAAATCATCCACAGCAACCGTATGCTATCACACAGGGAGGAAAGGAGAGGCAGGACGATGTCTGCTGGTGTGACGGTAGATGGTAGAACCATTGGGGCGATGTCCTCGTATCACTCGTCGACGTCGTGGTATATTGAACTTTCCCATTTGTCCTGGCAAAACTCTGCCGGAGGAGACCATCTTGGCCGCGGAAATAGCTGATTCCATAGAGACTATCCAAAACTGACGTGCAGAAGTAGAACCAGCACCAAGCGATTCAAAGTCAGTTTCAAGTAGGTGTTGGTGTTTTGGGAGGAGCTCTGCCGATGGCGTATGCATAAGATTCTCCACCTTTGAGAAAATGCTTAAATGCTCATTTTCCGTAAGACCATCAGCACGTTTGAAATGCACCTTGGAATTTCGGAAGATCCACTGCTTATGCGTGAGCTCCAACAATTTTTCCACGAAGAGTTGGGCCCATCGTTCTGCTGACATGAAGAGATAGGATTCCAAAAGAACAGGCTGCATTACATCAAGGAAAACTTTGCTGATGCGGCCTTCCACAAAATGATGCCAACCGAGTCGGTCTTGAACTTCCGCCAGGAGTTCCAAATCCGGGCTCGGAGTGTGGATGCAATCTATCATCTGTTTTGAACCCTGACCCAGAAGGTACTCACGGACCATATCAATCATGAGGGGATCACACATCGTTTCTCCCATCCAAACTTCTATGCTCTGCACCGATAATCGCAGGATCTCTTTTCTTCCAGGAGCAGAGCACTGAGTAATGTGCATAGTGCTTTCTTCAGCCACCCCACAGCATGGGCACAGAGGACTCTGTTTTTCATCCCAGTATGACATTTGCAGATTTGTTCCGCAGAATTCAGACACGTGCTTGGTGACCCACACGCGAAACATCTTTGGGAAAGCATACATTGCTCTTCCAACCCCCTCCCACCAGATGAGATGGAATTGGAACTTATCAACAATTTGTTTACGGTGGAAGAAAGCCCGTGCAGTTTTGGCTCCCCAATGCGACTCGAACTCTTTTTCCATCGATCCGGTGACTTTTTTGCCATGTAGTTTCACAGTAATAGGTTCAAACGGGAAATCACTAGAAATGTAGTCTTCGTCGCCAAAACCTGCAATCAAAGCCGTCTTTGCTAATCTATCTGATTTGTGGTTCAATCGTTCCACGAGAGTGCAGTTATCCCATCCCTTACGTTCATAGCTATGGCCCTCTACCCACTCATATTTGCATGGGAATGGGTTATCACGGATAAGCTGTTTGTAAGAGCGGAGGGCATCCGACTGAGCTTGCTTTGCTGGTAGTGGGCAATTTGGAGTGTTACCATGTTTGACTACCCCCATGTTATCACAATGCACCGTCGGTGTCATGTAGGGCGAGGAGAGACGTCGCGAAGCCGCGCGTAAAACCAATTGCACTAGGATACCGCCCAAGATTTCAGCACGGTAGTTATCAGCAGAGGACGAGTGCTCTGCAACGGAACCTTTTGCCACATTTTTGGTGTGTCTGCAGTAGATGTAGAAAGCAGCTGAGCAGACGTTGGTGCTCACTGTCGGCATATACGAACCATCATGGACCGCAACCAGTGATCCCAGAAGGAGGCCCTGATGAATCCACTCTCCATCGCCATCGCAGTGAAAGTGTTTCCAAAGACTCTGATTTGAAAAGGATCTTAGAACCGACCAAAAATCAGTAGGTACAACCGCTGGGCAAGGAATCACTGCTTTGCTATGAAATCGGACTGTATCATTGTCGATGTATGAAACCGATGCATAATAATCTCCTGGTGGTTGGCCTTGTTCGGTAGACACGAAGGTATATTGATGTCCATACCTTGTATTATGCGCCATGTCGACCGCCGTAAACAAATCGTAGGCGTCATCGCCGCAGTCGTTCCAGATGCGATACAAACGATCATTGGTAGAGGAAGTGCGCCACAAAATGTCCTGATGAGGAGATTTCAAGAAGGGCCCGAGTGCTTCAGGCAAAAGATATGTCGAAGAGGAGATGGCACGGATGGCATGATCCCATAACTTGTAATCAGCAGCAACAGGCCATTCTACAGGAAAACCATGACACGACTCGGCACCCGGTTCCCGTGTGAGGATGTCGCGGTCGACAGTTCTACCATCACAGCACACAATATCTGACAAGTGTAGTAGCTGCTTGGACTTTCTCACGGTGTTGAGACTCACCAGATCTTTGTGTGCAAAGCCTGCATGGGCAAACTCCTCCATCAGGGCTCTATCTCCCTCCCGCACTGGTTGGATGTGATAGGAGGCATGCAAAGACACCTTGATATCCAAATAGTCGCCGAGTTCCCAAAAATTTCGAAACCATGTGCCAGAAGTAGCGAGAATTCCAAAATCTGCAAAGGCCATCTGAAAGACGTTCCCATAGAGACCAATTTCGATGAGGAAGGCCTCAAATGCAAATTGCATTAAATCACAATGCCCTCCAGTAAAACCCCAATTGCACTGCAAAAAGAACATCTTTTTGGCAAAAGCGACCACAGTAAAGTTTGGAAGGCCCAGACCCTGAAACATTTCCGGTAACATCCTCCATTCGGTAGTTATGTTCCGATTAACTCCCAACAGCGGGAGCGCTTTGCGGTAGAGTTTATGCATCATTGACTCTAATTCAAGAGGTGGGAGAATCACCGACACCAAGCCCCAGGAAATCCCAGGATAGAGCTGGAGAAAGAAACTCATCCAGGTATCTCTGCGAGACAAAGGGCGCGTTGCAATGTTGTCTGCCCAATCAAATCCCTTTTCAGTCATCTTGGCAATATGCTTGGAACCATCTCCAATTGGCGCATAATGCACACCAAGCATCTTGGATGGTTCAGACACATCATGTGTCTGAATTGGGACAGACGTCCCATCAGGTTGAGGTATACTGATATGGGATGGGGCACTTGTTCCATCCTTCAGAGTCACCAATCCAGTGGCAGGCGGGAGATCCTCTAGAGACTTGAGCCTTGCCCTACCATTAACAAACTTGTAGGACAAGAAATACACAGAGCATTTTTCTTGTTTCAGAATTCCTCCTGTGGCTTGACTGAGCAGGCCCCAGTCATTCGTAGCCTGTTGCACTTGTTCAATAAGCTCTTCGTCAGTAGTAGTAACAGAAGGAGCCCAATGCAGGAGATCAGTATCATCAACATACATCACAGCTGCGATGAGGAACATTCGACTCATATACGAAGAGGTCAGCTTGGCTCCATGACCCATTCGTCGATATGCATTTACAATCAATCCACTGAGAGCAGCAAATGAAGGAGGAGCCCCGCCATTTCCCTGACCGGATCCAGCAAGGGGCGAGGCAACTGTACCGCCATAAGTATTGGTAGATTCTCCAAAGCCAGTCCTCAAGCAGAACTGCATTGTTTGTAGAGCCGTCAGCAAGACTCGAATAGAAGCAACTGGAATGCCCCAGCTTTGTAGAGCAATGCTTGTGGGAGGATGTGCTTGACGGTCGTAGCAGTCACCAAAATCACTCTCACCAAGACTGGCTGGGTAGTGCAGAACCTTGGAACCATCACAGAAGAATGTTTTTGCCATAACTGCATTGTCACAGTGACTACCCTTCTTGGAATAATTTTCAATCGGTATCAATCCTTTCTCATCCGCCATACCCATCATTCTCTTTGCGAAGACTAATTTGTTCCACCAGTTGAAGGCCGCCTCGAAGAGACATATGGCTCGCAGCCTGTTGACATAATTGTTGCTGCAGATCTTTTCTAGGAGGACAGTTGCGCCTCGTCCCCATCTAGCCAGTGGAACTCCCTTCTTGGCGCACGCTGGAAGTTTTGCAGCATGAGGCGCCGACATATGGTAGTCAAATAAAGCGGCCTTGTAGTGACCAAAGTGTAGCCCACTACAAGAGGAAGAGATGCGTTCATTTAACTTCTGCCAATAATGCTGAAAGCCATCAATCGTGACATACGTTGATACCTCCTCTTGTGACAGTTTGGCAAAAGTTATTGCTGCCTCCTCAAGTAGTAGGCGCGTGACAGGATCAGTATCAGGGGGATAGGTATATGTTCCTTCCAACATTTGTCGTGCACAAACAGTATCTCCAAGGAAGCCTATATCATCAAATAATTTTCCTTCATGGCACTTAGCAGTGAACGCGCGCCGGAAGCATTCTGCAAGATTCTTGCTCACTTGCTCAAAGATTTCTCCTTCCGTATGAAACTCTTCATATTCATCTTCATCACCCCCTGAGATCGGAACCTTGACCGAAAGGACACTCCGACCACGTGGGTTTTTGGTAGAATAATTTACCCTGCGCCAACGTTTCTTGCAGGCCTCTCTATGGAGTATCCGGAGAAGGATTGCAGCTCTGTGCTCATCGCCCTTATCTTGATACTTGGTAATCAAATGTTTGAGGTGTTGGCGTCTCAGCGCTGGAGCATGTTTGGATAGTTCATCCAATTGTTTGCTACATACATAGACTTGAATGTCAAGTTCAGCCTGTGTAATCCTCCTTGGGTGCTTGATATTCTGCTTCAAACAATCTCGGATGAGATTCCGATCATCTTTCACACCACCCCTCAAGTGTTTTTGTACCCGAGCCAACAACCAGCGTCTTTTCAGCCATATACCAACTGCTGGGCTCCATTCAATGTGACAATTCTTGAATTTGTGGCACTTGTTCTCGGCACTTTTCATATAATCTTCAAGTTCCACATCCCATCTGTTCATGAGCAGCTGGAAGTCAGCGACCGACAGTAGATCCGATGATTCTCTAATCTCAAAAAGCTTTTTGAACATCTGATGACGATCGCACAGCTGTAAGAGCACTTTGTTGTAGTTGTCCCGGAGACGTTCAGAGTCGCAATGGAGCTTTCGAGCAGAGGCTTTGACTACATTGGGAAATACGTTCCCAACAATTGACTCCGGATGAAAGTCTAAAATGAACACACGATGGTCACCAATGCCACCAAACTTTGGGAGAATACAAGCATTCGCGCAGTCGATCCCATTGGTTGCAAAAACAGCGTCAATTGGCCAAGGGCCATTTACATGGGTTGGTGGTAGCGGTTGTTCGTTAACGTTAATACTGACCTGCCGCTGGTATCTTCAATGACCACCACTGTATTCAATGGCAATGCCGTTGTTTCCCTCCTCAACGACCTTATTTACATCAGTATTGGCCAATAAACACCCTTGCCCCGCTACCACAACCTGCATCTATTCATCCACAACTTCATAGGTGACACCTTAGAGCTTGGTGCCAGCGATTCTGCGCGTCTACAGGCAACGCGGTGTAAAAGTCGTATCGAGCAATTCTGTGCAGCCTAAAATTACACAATTATACAATTGTACAACTCTCAAGCCACTGCTATTTCCATTTCGTCCGGCCATTGCGCAGCATCCCTGTCACGCCCCATGGCAACAGTAATTTTATCCAGTGGCGCTACACAAAATTTAGGGGATGGGAGCATTGGATGCGGAAGACATGGGAAGATCAAGTGCCAAATACAACACAAAATTGCTATTCTGACCCTCTATTGGACCAAACATCCTTGGTAACACAACAAAACAACCCCATCATTATGAACCACCACTCAAACCTATCAGGTCGCACCTTTCTCCAGCCATCCCATCAATTTAGTGAGTCCGCATGTCACCGTTTTTGATATTTTTCAATACTTGCCCACTCAAATAAATTCCACATACATTGAATGTTGATAATCCGGCCTTCACAGCCATGCCAGGCAAACCACCTCCCACCTCCATTATCATCCAACCATCACCCGAAACTGCCAGGATATACCCATCCCAAGCCACGTCACAATTATGGTGGCTCGGGACCAGGCCATTCCTTCAGTCTTGGAAGTGGCAACATCAGGAAGGGTCGGGGGAATGCAAAATCAAGTGGCAGCTGGAGTAGATCTCGTCAATCCAGATGGGGATGATTCAGCTGCCACTCCACCAAGGATGCATTGGGGTTGGTGGAGGGAGATTGGCATTGCACGCGCAAAATCGTTCTATACACACTTGACTGTGCCAGCTTGCAGCTGGACAGCCAGTTTACCATGAGAATAGAATCAATGTTGGGAATAGGTGAGGTCTTAGCGTTTCCGCCTGCCAACTGATGCCCAATAATGCCATTTTTGTGCTGCCTCAGCCCAAACCTTCTAACATTTGCTTGGTTTCTTATCTGATTTCATTTTCGCAAACCAGGAATAAGTCCTTGTTTGACCTCTACTTCCATACACCCAAGATCAGACAACAATCAATATTAGACATTATTCATCATTGAGAAGAAACGAAAAGGTGAGTATGTATTATTATTATTTCTACATTAGCATTATTGTATATCAAACCCTATTCATCTACTCCTCTTTATTCATGCATAATCAACACACAGCAAGGGCAAGGTAAGAACCAAGGGTCTTTGAAAATTTGTTCATCTCCATGATTATCGCCCCTCCAGCGGTAAGATGAATTGGCATTTGTTATCATGATATTATAATGCTACTCAAAACTAACTTTGTTTCTCTGCTGCTGTTTTGTTTATCATTTTCTGGAAAGCGAGGGTGGTTCACACGTAGAATAATAAGACATTTATTGAACCAACCAATGTCAAATTGTCTAAGAAACTACCCATGGTATAGAAATCACAATTGGTATCTATTTTGACATAGTTTATGCTGTGAAACAAGAGAGCCAGTAGGATAGTTTATACTGATACCAGCCCCTATCAGAGGATTTGATATGATCATGATAACGGAAAGCCAGCCGTTGGTTTAGCAGCCATCAGAGGAGCACTATATGTTAGTGGATTGGTCTTCAGTTCAGTTGTCATTAGGGGAGTGGCTGGTGGTGTAACACAGTCATCACTTCAGCTGTTGAAGGTACCTAAAGCATTTGTCGCAACAGCATTCGACACAGTAGCATTTGTTGCAGCAGCATTCATCGCAGTGCGCTAGCCCGCAGAGCGGGCTAGTTTCGTTAATACTCACGCTATACTCCTTTTACGTTGAGTCCTTGCCTGTTCCAATTTCAGCAATCTGCAGAGGCGGGACTAAATACAATAATGAGCAAGGTAATGTTGCAACAGTTTTCATACTTATTGCAACAACACTTTCTATCAATATCAACACTCCCCTTCTTTTGCATACTCCAGTTTCAGCAATTCTACACGATATAGCTAACTCTACCTAATTGTATTTGAATACAGCAGTATATATAGCAATTAATGTTTATCGAATGATACTAATATAAAAGCAACAACCTTGCATGTATTGTCAAACAGTGATGATATGTTATGAGTGATGCCCTGCAAATCACATTGTTGCCAATATGCATAATATAATGTTGTGTCGTCCATCCCATCTGCTAGATACGATACGTACATCCACGCGGAGAAAGAGGTGGTTAACTTCTTAATGGATAAAGTCGGCAAGCCACACATCATATCATGCATCAACCATGTGGCGGCACACAACTCTGCCAAGGAGGCGAAATATTCAATCATACCGGACCTACATGCATTTAACTTCCCAGCGGGCAAGCAAACCGTCGACGACAGAGGCGTCACAGCAACTGCAGATGCATTCTTCGAGATCAAGACCTACACCACCTGCAATATATAGTACTTGCATAACAACAGCGATATCAACAAACCCCCTAACCATAGAGCGCGAGAAGTAACTTCAATCTACAAAAGCAAATCCAAAGGTTGATAGAGAATTTGCAGCAGACATAGTTGGAGATGGCAACGGCGACATCGTAGGCTCCTTCGAAGCAGCTCAGACATGCTTATACCGTGGTCAGGTCATCCCACTCTATGCAGGATGGTTTGGAGATATCAACGAAGACTTTGAGAAAGTCATAAAGCTCCTAGCTCGGGAGGCAGCAGCAAGAGATGACGGACTTGTAATCTCTCCTCTCTCCAACTCGGACAAACAAGGAGAAG
>JALLAS010002955.1:0-10914 GCA_036939415.1 Detonula confervacea
CGGCAGTGGAAGGTCTGTTTCATCTAGATCCCGTACGTCTCGTGTGACTCAATCTCGTCAGCTTGTACTGGTGGCGCCGGAGAATAAGTTGCTGGTGGTGCCTGAAGGTTCGGGATCAGACGGATCTGATGACTCGTTTACTGTTAACACTCGTGGTACCCGTGGAACGAAACACACTAATAAGTCCAGACGCACTCATGGAAGCAGACGCACACAGGGTACGAAGCGTACACAGAGTTCAAAACGGAGGGTACCTCGTGACCCCACCATGTACGTCCCCGGACAAGAGAACAAACCCGACCCAGACAACGACAACGTCCTTATGATTGAAAATGGAGGAGCCGATGATGCCAGTAGTGGCCGGAGGTATTATGCGGAAGACCCTCCTCTGAAGCCGAAACGCGATCCTACCATGTATGTAAAGGGTAATCATTCTGCGGAAGACCCGCCGTTGAAGCCGAAGCGTGATCCTACCTTGTATGTGGAAGGCCAACAAGATCCGAGCATATATGTGGAAGGCCAACAAGATCCGAGTATGTATGTGGAAGGACAACAAGATCCGAGCATGTATGTCGAAGGCCAACAAGATCCGAGCATGTATGTCGAAGGCCAACAAGATCCGAGCATATATGTTGAAGGCCAACAAGATCCAAGCATGTATGCCGAAGGAGGAAAAGAGCCTACAATGTACAGCGAAGCATCTGCGGAAGAAATGTACAGCGATGACATAAAAGCACAGGATGACGATCAGCGTTTCGGAATGGAAGACATTGAGGAGGTAGAGGAAGAGTATGACCGGTACGGTTTCAAGCAGGATTCCAACTATAACGAAAGCGAAGAACAAGCCGTGTTAGCCCGTGGTATGGGCCGGGATCCCACACATTACGACGGCAGTGTTGCCTCCAGTCCGGACGAGGCCAGCTTCAACACCCATAGTGCCTCAAGTCCGGACGAAGCAAGCTTCCACACCCGAGATCCCAGCATTTCGAGCAATACGGGCACAGCAAAATCACCCAAAAAGTCGAGCAAAAGAAGCAGCAGGCAGTCGAGAAAGAACGGAGATGGTCTACGAAAGTCGTTGCAGAGTAATTGGGGTACCAGTATGCCAGATGTGGGTGGTGGCGGGCCGAATAAGAATATGACGGATGCGCAAAGGCAGACTAAATCGTTTTACAATTGAGATGTGATGGCACCTAATCTTGCAATCAACATGGAATGGTTGTATCTGAATCGGCTTGTAGATAGGGGGTCTGTTGATGTTGGCGCATGAATATCTAATAAATATTTTTAATACATTTAAATAATAACAACATCAATTGTTTGACTTTGTATACGATTGCGGGATTTGGAGAACACCCGAGGAATTCTCATCATGACGGACAGTGCTGCAGCAATTGATGCCAAAGAGAAAAGGAAGCAACTGCAACAAGATCGCATCCTGGAAAGACGAAATGAAGATACTTTGAACGAAGACTTGCCATCTACAGGAGAGGAAGCCAAACACTCAAGTGACGAGCAGGTATCGGCATCATTTGCTTATCTTGACAAGATCCAGGCAAAGAACACTGAATTAGTAACTGACACCAGAGTAAGGATTGACCAACGTGAGGCTGAGAGAAGGGATGTCGAGGAGGAGGACGACGAAAAAAGAGACCAGCTCTTGAAGCAGGCACATAATTCGCAAGATTACAACGATGTTGCATCCGGATGGAAACATGCCAAGAGGCATCTAAAGTTCAAAATCTTTGTGAATTGCTTGATAAACAAAAGACCGTGTGCGAGACATTTCTAACAAAGCTGCATCAAATAGGCGCGGAGCTTGGATCAGAGCTACGTGAAAAAGATCACGAATATGTGACGGCCTTGAAACAAAACCGGGAAGAGGTTGAGCTATTGCAGAAATGCATAATAGAGGAGCACTTACAGTTAAAGCAGGCATTTGGGAAGGAGCTCAAACTGATAGAAGAATCAGTTATAGCAGATAGAAACTATATTATGAGTACAAACAAGGATGAGTTGGAAGCGCTCGCCTCAAAACGCAAACAGACAGAGACTGAAAGTTTGGAGCGACAACGCAAAATCATAGACGAGCACAGGAATGGGATCAAGGAGAGCAAATCCAAAGGAGAACAAGATCGCGAAGACCTGAAGAAAAAGCTGGAGTCAGAAGTCAGGAGACTCGAAATCCAGCTCAAGGATACCCGAGCCAGACAAATTGGAGTACAATGTCAGAGTTTTTACGGAACTTTCGGAAAACAAGGAAGCAGTCAAAAAGCAGAAGAGACGCATCATGAAAGGAAATGAGGAGCTTAATCGGGAACTAGAGGATAAACATCAAGCCAAAGCCAAGGGCATAAGGCAGAATGAAATGTTAGAGGGTGGCTGATGTGAAAGAATAGAGAAACAATCAAGTGAACTGAAGGAGAAGTTTGATTGTTTCAAGGTATCCGACGACGAAAAAGACAGAGCTGTAATGGGATTACACAGAGACGACCTTCAAAAGCTACAGGGCGAATTGAAGCAGACTCAAGATTTCATTTTTGATGGTGCCATTGGCTGTTGGTACGTAGTTTTCTTTGCTACAAATTCCTCAGCATCTTTATCCGGCAGCTACTGAATTCTCTGCCTTGTCCGCAAACCAAAGTGATACAGCTGATCAGAGCTGCACATCCGATGTGACTTGGTCTGACAAATTCAAATTGAATAAAACGAACGAATGCAAATACGTTACAGATGAGTTTGGGCTTGAATCAGATCACAATCACGTTTTTAGCAATATGTGAGTAAACTCATAATTGCACGTTTCACGCTGCTGTTCCTAAATGTGTTTTATCAGGTTCTTATGATTGAGCATTGTATGCGTGCTTATTTGCAGTTTCGACAAGAGCGATCAGTGGAATCAGGCTGAGGCTCTAATGTCTAGCTACAGAAATATGCTCGAACGTCGAGAGGGACTCAACTCAGATGTGGCTTCAATGAGAAGACTCAATGGGAGATTGGAGAAAGAGCTTCAGTCAAATTTGAGCAAGAAGGTCAACGAAGAGTTGGCATTTCTGCCCTCAGCCATGATATCAGCGAGAGATGTAACATAATGACATCGCAGAATCAAGATGGGATTGCTGCTTTTGGAAGCCTTAACACAACGACTTTACATTATACTAGAGGATACCAGATACCAAATAATGAGCCGAGAAGATATTGTAGGTTATATCAAGAGTTATTATTATTGAACCGGGTTCACACATATTTAGATCCTACACAAACAAGTATTTTTTCACAAATTAGTTGATCTTTGGCTCATTTTTCAACAACAGCATTGAGAGGAAATAATGGAATTGGTTCAAAGAAGAAAAACCTCTTATTCTTCTTTGATAGCGAATATTTGAGCTGTCTCCGGGCTTTCTTCGATAGCCTTGAAACTCACAGTGTTTTCATGCATATCAACAACCTCAAAATGGACTATGGATTGAGTGCCCTATTCAGAATAGATCAGAGTGGGTTGCAGAACTTTGCTTCTTTTCGCTACACCAGGGGGCAAAATGGCCTCAAGGAGGGATGGTGTCATTTCATTGAATTTCTCCATTCCTTCTTGGGCTTAGGGCAGGTGAGAATTACCTTTGTCCCGTCAGAAGAAAATTCAGCTCTAAGTTCCTTCATACTTTTTGGACTATAACAAGAAGGATAAATGTATATCAATCTAACATGTTCACTGCCATCGCAAGCCAGTATAAGACTATACAAGAGCAATGATCCCGCCACTGATGAGGAGGACGACCATCCAAGAACATTGCATGTTAGGTCGCCACGGTCATTCAACTTCACATTATCTTTCTCTGATGTGTACAATATCATTTCAGAAAGAAAGCCATCAATAGGATGCAGATGTTGGGGTGTTTTTTCGTTGATTTCCTGATCATCTGTAAATCCAACAGAGCGTTGTGGCAGTGGTTGGGGTATCACCCTCTTATCATGCCCCCCCCATCAGTGTTGTCTGAATCGCTGGCCCCATGAAATCATAGCCAGTACAAGGTTGGAAGTTTGACTCCTCATCATCATTCATTGTGAGGCGTGTGATACGCCCGCACCCGCCAACGGCAGTATTTCTCGTAAATATCATGCTTGGTAGTGACCTCTCAGACGTATTTACTTTCATCATGGCGGCTTCCATCATAGTGTAATGACCGCCACCGCCTTCTACTATCCCATGTCGACCCTGACGCATGTGGACCCTAGTCAAAGCCACTACATCTTGTTTCAAGTTTGCCCTCGTGCGGAGGTTGCTTTTTTTACTTTTATAAAATATGGCGCAGAAGGCAGCACCTCCAAAAAAGTATCCTACAGCTCTGATCTATGAAAGGGTATAATTATGAAAGTTGTCATGTTAGTGTCAAATAGTAAAAGGAAAAACAATAATCTAAAGTTCTTACATGGTTGCCAACAGAAGAAGCTGCAGCATTATCCTGTAATCTGAATTCAAAACTGGCATAATAGCCAAGGGCTCCGATAAACCAGATTGAATTTGACAAGAAGTTGAAGTATCGAAAGCAAAGACCAAGAATGTTTCCCCACCTGTTAGAACTGTCACAGTTAAGATAATGATCAAACTCTTTCTTTGTAATCAACCCATCCATGTTTCTGTCGACATCCCTAATGATTGCAGCTTTCTGATCTTCCGTGAGAAGGATATCCGAAGAATCAAATATCTTACCAAGAGTATTATAGTCGAGGGAATTGTTGTCATTGTATTGCTTCTACATTGGCATGTCCCTGTTATAATACTGAGCATAATGGATGCATGAATATATTAGCTCTCGAGCTCTCTCCTTCAAGTCATAGTTATCTCTCACAATAACGTAAGCTTGTTGGGAAAACCCTGAGTTGAAGGTGGGCATTCGCATGAATGATGAGTGTTGGTGAGAACTCCTGGCAACAAACAAATCATGACCAGCAGACCAAAATCTCACCAAGGCTTCCAATGTTGTACAGCCAAGGTTTCACCCTAGAGACATCTTCATATGGCGTAGACGTGACATAGTCGATTTTATCTAATATCCACAGCAAAAGAGAAATGCATAGTGCGAGAGTGAAACACAACCCAAGCAAATACCCAAGATCGGTCGAAACTCGATAAACCACAGTCAAAGCCCATTTAAGCATTCCCCTATACCAGCCCAGATCTTTGTCATCTGTCATGAGAAACTGGTGAAATTTGGCTGCATTGATCGAAGAAGACTGAAGGAATGTCATATTCATATTTGGTTAGAATGGAATCAAATAAATATCAAGAGACGTATAATGATAGACACATTATCCGACTTACACCAGCCGTCCAAGCAAATGTGCGATCAAGGGCGTGCGATGTGTGTAGCTGGTACCAAGCTCGCTAAGAAGTAGCATCGATACATCATCTTTAGTCAAAACGCCTGGTTCTCCGTTGAATATGACCTCTTCAATGTATTGATACAACTGCACGAAATTATCCGGTAGCACATGTGTTTCCCTCTTAACTAGAAACATGTGTACACATGAGGAAATGGAATGGTATTGTGAGTGATTATTGTTGATTATTGGATGCGATGACTTCATGACAATATTTTCTGACTGCTCACCAAACACACTCAGCCCCTTGACCTTTTTGAGAGACTCGTAAGCAACCGCCTTGCCGTGAATTGACTGTTTGAAATCCTGAATATTTCTCTCACTCTCAATTTCGACTTTCAACTTGTTAAGGGGTGTGCAGATGGTGCCTTTTAGACTTGGAATGAGGTACAAGAGTGTTACAACCAACCAACTGAAGACACTGCTGTATATTCCCCCAGAGCAAAAAGGGGCAGACCAAATAAAAGAAATGACCCCGCTAACAAGTAGAAAACGCAAGTCATATCACTGGCCGTGGCTTTCAGTGCTTCAATACGAATTTCTCGAGGACTACTCAATCCAGCTATGAATTCGCCAATCTGCTGAAGGTTAAGCTTGCTATTACCGCCGTTTGATTTTTCGGCAGCAGAAAATACCGATACGATGATATCCGTAGGAATCAAAACACCCGATCCACGCAGAATGCTTTGAAACTCAAAGGGATCAAAGGAATGACCTTCTAAAAGAATATTGGACGCCTGTTTGATCATAGCACCCTTTTCATCCCTACGCATGTTATCCTGCGCTTGGGAGCACGTGACCATGTGTACTCCAAATAATATACGCAACCTCTTGTGAACGAGTCCCATTGATGCTTCGTCTTTGGCAACACTCCCATCAGAGCAAATGAAAATATCCAGCTCCAGATCAGTGTCATCCTCCGCGAAGGCTTGTACGATGTGATCTATAGAAATAAAGCCCGCGCAAATTAAAGTCTGTATGGCGTTTGCGTCCAGGGTAGCGCGAATCTGTTTCATCAGCGTCGAAGCATCGTGATGACACAGCACTATGTCTGACTCTTTGGGAGAGATTTTCCTTTTTCGCCCATTAGGCTGCAATCCTTCAGCTATAACATTAGAAAAAAGAACTTGGTCAGCAAAACAATTTATTCCATTATAAAACGCAACCGTCTTTATTGTATCTCTACAATCTTCCATTATCACTCACCGCGCAGAGTCAAGCAATTTTTCAATTCTTTCCACCATGTCATTATCCATGACGCACTGGTCATGTTCAATGCCGAAGACATGTACCGCTTTCTTTGAAGACATGCATGTATTTACCGTTGAAGACAACATCATTATTTACTCCATCCGTCCAGTTATGCGCAATAATGATTGCAATAGAGGCCTCTTGGGCGCTGCTGGCGTTTGGGAGTTCTGGGAGGTTCTGGGCACAGGCTGGCACAGGGCACTTTTGACATCACAGGAATAGCAAGCATGTATCATGGGTGCATTTATGTTGGTGCATGCTAAACGTACGATAGGCAAGATAATTTAATATTATGAGCCACACGATCGTGTGGCTTAGATTATTCTATTTTCTAGTCGCATCTCTGACTCATCAGAGGTGAAACGTGACTCAAAGTGGGACTCAGGTCTGTCCTGTCCCGAATGGGACTCAAGACGTTACTNTGGGACTCAGGTCTGTCCTGTCCCGAATGGGACTCAAGACGTTACTGATTCCCCAACAAAATGCGACTCGAGAAAGCCTTATCAAAAAAGAAGTACAATTGTGCACCACTTAGCACAATCATCACAAGCAGCTGATCACAAGTGCCCATCTATCGACAGGCAAACGATGGATGGGCACTAACCAGTCAAAAACTAGAAACTCCTAACCCTACCTAACCTAACCTAACCTAACCACTGCTTTCAAGCATTTTGAGTTGATTTTTCGTCCATGACTTCACGCACGTCTTGGAGATTGTGGCCCAATCCTAGCTATTTGGACTTCCCCTTCTTCAACAAACATGGTGTACGTGCTTCGCACCGCTGTTTTAGTTTCCCCGGTCCTCCATTTGAAACCTTGTCCTTACAGAATCTACAACGCTTGCAATCTGTTTTCAGGCAGTTCTCACATTGGCAACCACTTCCACTCTTCTTCGCTCGTTTGCGGCATTGCAGAAGCTCATCTAAGTTGAGGAAAACGTCTACATCCAGCCCTTCGAACGAACATTGAAAAAGAGGACCTTTGTATAAACATGAATCAAACGTTGAGCAAAGTAGCAAAAGTGTAACCTTTGGTGTGCTGCGATGAATATCTACGCAACATGACAGGGATCTTACCTCTCTCATTCTTGGCGAAATGGATCTTAGTAATTGCCCCAGGAAGTAGAAATCTTTTCCAGAATTTGTACCCCGGGTTCCCCGCAACCGAAGTGCAGTTTTGATGCTTCTGAAATGCGATCAGTTCATCAAGAGTGTAGTCCTCTTCATCTCCATCATCATATCTCGCGTGAAAAAGGGTTAAATGATTCCCCCTCTCATCCAGTTCCACTCGAATGTGAATAATTTCTCCCAAGAACCAATAACCCTTTTTCAGATCACACCCCAGAATATGATCCCACTGAGTGCTGTCATGTGGCTTTGTCGCTTTCTGAGGCACAACGCAAACTGTTTGTCCATAACGATGCCCGCTGGAACGGGGATTTATTGAATTATGAGGCTCCGATAGGTCATCTTGTTGATTGATTGTGTCATCTTCATCTTCACTGTCATCCATGCCATCTTCATCGTCGCTATCATCTTCATCTTCACCATCGTCAGGGTTATCTTCACTATCCTCAATGTCATCTTCATCGTCACTATCATCGTCGAGCAAGTCAATGATGATTGGCGGTTCGTAACCTAGTCTCAACGTTTTCCATGCTTGCTTTATCCGCATAAACAACGGTGTATCGCAGTGAGATCCCCCTTTGTCTGGGTGTGTCTCATACAGTTTCCGCCGGTAAAGTCCGTTGAGATTGTTGTACACATTTGTATTAAACCACTTGTACTCGTACAGATCCAACATCCCTCGATCTCTAAAAAAGGTCCAGGGCAAGTCACCTTCCTTTACACCCAAAACTCCGAGCGTCGTTCGAAATGTGAAGGCATCGTTGTCGCTGTCACTATCACTCATGGCATTGTTGTCGCTGTCGCTATCACTCATTGAATACCAGGATTGGAGCAGCCATGTGATTGGTGGAATGTGAATAACGACCGAAATGCGTTCGGTATGCCAGTTTGCGGACGAATTACGATATTATGCTCACGTGTGCCCATGTGTTGGAGGCCAATTCATCGAGTGTCGAATTTATGGCACTTCAATGATGACGTACTTGGTCGGCATTTGAGTTTGATGTGCATTCCTATCCGACCGAATGAGTAACTACGGCCAGGCGGAGGGCTCATATCTCAAATCTAATCACGCGTAACTTGATTGATAACCATCATCAGTGCCATTCTACCGACGTGCCGTTCATTGCAAAACATAACCAGTGCCCACCTATCGATAGGCCGCCGATGGTTGGGCACGAGCAGTGATCAATGTTATAATGCACCTTCTGGACTGAACAACCCTCACCAGTGCCCATCTATCGACCTTCCGCCGATACATGGGGACAACCCATTCATGTATGTAGCTAATTGTGCGCCACTCATCACAAACCATCACCAGCGCCCATCTATCGATGGCACGCCGATGGATGGGCACGCACAATGTTCACCAGTGCCCATCTATCAACAGGAAGCCAATAGATCACCATGAAACAGCCTTCCCATCACCTGCGACCATCTATCGACCGGCCACCGATGGATGGGCACGAAACAGTCAAATACTAGAATGACTGCTGATACAGTCTATTAGTAGAATGCCGCCATCTGTTTCAAAGCACACCCATTACCAAACCTTTGAGATCATAGGAGTACTATTTTCCAGTGTTGAACAGGTGTTTCAAAAACTAGATTTAAATGGCTTTCTTATGGGGTCAGTCACCTGCCACGTGCCCAACTGTCGCCGGCCCATCGATAGATGGCATAGTGATAATTGTTTTATTTGTAAATGATGATCCACCCCTGGTGTCAATGATATCTCGAAGAAGAACAGAATATTTGATTGTCCCAACCAAAACAAACACTCAATGGCTGATGGAGTTTTTCTTGATTATGATGTAGTCAAATTTACACTCAAGCATTGGATGATCATCAGCCAAGTCATTCTGGAAAAATTGGTTCAGGTCATGAGCATACATCTCATTGTGCATGTTGTTCACGGTGAAACGCCTCACTTCTTCTGTCCAACCATCTAATGCAGCATGCACCATATACTGAATGTTATCTCTTGGTCCATTTTGCCAAGTCAAAGATCCCCTATTGTTCAGTACAGCACGAAAGCCAGAGAAATCAGGTGCAGAGCAAATTCTAAAATCATTCACCCAAACTTCTACGTTAGAATCTCTCAATGGGCACATTTTAAGAAGGCTCAGTCTCACTTTCCACATGGGTTCATTGAAAGCTTCATTATTATAATTTGACCCATCTTTCTTCAGATTACCACGGGCATAAATAGGTTTACAGTCAGGACCAGTGATCTTAACATCCTCAGAATCGTGCTTCCAGGCTCTAAGCAAATTCAATTCTGATATCAAATCAGACATGACCCTGTCCTTGAGCACGGCTGCAACAAAAGGAGCCATGTCAGTCATTATGATTATAATAGAATATCAAAAGGGCACAACAAGGAAATATAATGGTTTGAAACACTTCGTGAGATGCCACTACTAAAAATTATGAGGCTGATCATGCACCACTCGACAACCGTAGCAAGTGTTGAGCTTGTCATTGGTCTTCTTTGTCGGAGGTTGGCATCAAAATGGAGGAACGCAGATGATGCGCTGCGCAACTTGTTTGTACCAAATGCCTAGGTGTTCCTACGTAGGATTCCCTAACCCTAACGATGGGCGCGAACCAGTCAATTACTAGAACGTCAGCCAGACGGAGGACTCATATTTCAATTGTGAATAAAGAATCACTAACCACCACCAGTGCCCATCTATCGACGGGACGCCGATGAATGCGCTTGTTCGGTTCCCGCCAAAACCTATGAGTATCTAGGCGCATATCTTAAATCTAATCATGTACCTTCTGGACTGAACAAGCATCACAGGAATGGAGATGATGCACTGTGTTTTGTGGTGTTATCGTTTCATCGGATAAGAAGAAGTGGCTAGACATTAAGGCTTTTTTTCAGGCATGACCATCTATCGGGGTAGAGTGGGTCATCTGCAAAAATGGTGGACCACTCAACCCAATCATCGCCTGTTCCCGTCTATCGACGGGCCACCGATGGATTGGCACGAAACAGAAAAATACTACCTACCATACTTTGTTATTAGGTACGTACAATGCAAGAACGAAGACAGTCTAATTTACCCGGTATACAGGTGACAGCGACCATCTATCGGCCGCCCGTCGATGGATGGGCACTGATGGCGGGATGGATGGGCACGCACAA
>JALLAS010003112.1:0-11127 GCA_036939415.1 Detonula confervacea
ATGAACAATTTCAAATCTCTGGCGTAGGCTCGGACGCAAGGCGCTGCGTACCACGTATCCTTGTCGTTCATCACCTCATTTCCAACCATGCCGGCCAAGACGTTGGGGTACTTCAAGTACTCTTGCAAGGCAGTGGTGCCGTACCTGAATAAAGCCTTGTTGTAGCACTTGGGGGCGGCAACGGTCCTATCTATCACTCCTGGTTTAAACACAGAAGTCAGCGGAACAATGAAGTAAATGCCCAAATCCGCCGCTCCCTCGAGGAACTCTTGATAGTCCACATGTTGGGGATACATTCGATACATTCATACGGTGTTGAAGTCCAAACCTAGCTCGACGCGGAGCTGTTTCAAAATTGCCAGCCATGCCGCGGCATTGTACCCGAAGCCATGATGTTTCATATCGTCGTCACCGGGCGGGACAGGGAAGGCAATGCCCTTGACTGTAAAGGGCGCTCCGTTGTGTTTATACATGTGTTTGCCTCTCACATGAATTGCATCTTCGATGCAGATGGGATGGATGTTCGCCATTGTTTTCTTCGTTTTATGTCTTGACCAAAAAATAAAGAGCCCTACCCAAAATCTATGTCCGTCGAAGCACGGGTTGAAGCACGGGTCGAAGCACGGGTCAAAAGAGCTTACAGAGAGTGTATGAAGAAGAACTCGATCGATCGCCTCTTCGGCCGACGGCGCCGATGGCGGCGTGTGGAGAAGAAGAAGACAGCAGAAAAGCTTTAGCGTGTTAGCACTAGAGATGGCGGTGGTGTTGTTGGTACCGTAGTTGTGAATGCGAGATCCTGATGAGATGAATGAGAACACCAAGAATGAGAACCCGAATTTCCCATATTTTGGCGATACATATATTGGAACGCTACATCATCGCTTATCTCGCTCTTTGAACTTTGAAGCCACCACGCACGTAATCGACACAAGATTCGCGCGCGGATATCTCAAAGATCGTCGCAAACACAAAATTGCCGAAAAGCAGAAAGCTGAACCCGAAAAGGCCCCCGAAATAGTCTGTTTGCATAAAATAATTAAAAGATGCTCATCGGATGTGGTTTTTGTAGATCGCGACGATGTGGACCGACGGACAAGCGCAACACGCTCAAACCCACTCGCATAGGATCTCATACTTCAAAGATTTTGAATCGGTGCAACTGTATGACGAGAAAATCAGAAAGCAAGATCAACATACCACAGCGGTGCTAGATGACCTGGATAGCACAAGCGTGGAGTTGTATCCGCCACGGATAGAAGCCGTGGTGGGAACGTGATAGCAAACCGGCACCTAGAGGTGGTGCCGGAGTGGGATAACCCTCACAATACTTGCCGCCAATGGCGACCAGTAAGAACGGCGACGCCGGACGATGGACGGCGGCGTCACCAAGTAAATAGAATGATGAACTCATTATGAGTTCATCACCTTTGTAAACTAATGATAGCGTCAACTATCAAAGCAATGCGTAGTGTGAATCACTGCTAGTCTCTTAACTTTAGCAGTGATGAACTCAGGTCGGCAGGCACACGGGTGGCCTGCCTCATCAAAAACACCCGGAAGCGGCGCGGGGGCGCCGGATCGAACGAATTCCCCCGACGACGACATCGAAAACATTAAAGAGAACTTCGAGGGCAACTCCCAGAGCGGCAAGCCCAGGCATGGCCAATTGCGCCAGCTTTCGCCTACTAGCGCTACGCGCAGCGATCGAAGCAACCGAGAACAGCCAAGCATGAGCAATCAGCAGCTCAGAATGCCCCCTCAAGTCCAATTCAAAGCCTATCTTCTCCGACGTCGATGGAAAAGAGTATACAGAATCCGTCCTCGCGGCAAGCAGCCATCGGGGTACGACAGGATAGGAGGCATGAAAATGCCAGAAGCGGAACCGGCAAGAAAGAGAAGAACATCCGCCAGCAGCTGTGAGGGCCAAGGCGGCCGGGAGACGCGCCGCACGGACGACAGCGAGAAGTATACTTCTGTCGATCAAGAATGCGAAGAGGATAGAGCCGCACCACAAAGGGTGTCAGAGAATCTTGCACTGGAACAAAGGGTGCGGAACAAAATAAGGGGGGGGAGAGAACAATGATCAAATAACAAGAAATGCAAAGCAAAAATGGAGAGCACGACCTCTGCGGAGGAGCAACAGTGCTCGAATCGAAGAATCCAAACACAAACAACTACACTCGTGAAAGGGTGTGCTAGATGACCTGGATAGCACGAGCGTGGAGTTGTATCCGCCACGGATAGAAGCCGTGGCGGGAATGTGATAGCAAACCGGCAATCTAGAGGTGGTACCGGAGTGGGATAACCCTCACAATACTTGCCGCCAATGGCGAGCAGTAAGAACGGCGACGCCGGACGATGGTCGGCGGCGTCACCAAGTAAATAGAATGATAAACTCATTATGAGTTCATCACCTTTGTCAACTAATGATAGCATCAACTATCGGAGTAATGTGTAGTGCAAATCACTGCTAGTCTCTTAACTTTAGCATTGGTAACCTCCCAATGCCAAAGCTAAATCAATGTAAAGCCCGATGTCGTATACGACAAATTTAATCTTACATCCGTATGGACTTAAGATAGGCATCAAACCCCCCAGTTTCGGATTGGCATTAAGTTTCATCAGCAAATATTAGACTGTTACAAAGACATGTCAGTGGATCCGATAGTTTGAAATAAGCTAACATGCAATCCGGTAATTCCGAAAGGTAGTTGAACCTGATAACTGTATTCCTCTACATTGTGGTACTGGAGATATGTAAGGCCAAATAATAACACCCTATGTAAAACATGATTGATTGATTGAGCACACACTCGGCTCCGAATCCAGTAAGTGTGAACCTACTACCTTTCTGCTACTATAAACATCCACCCTCCTACTGCTCCTATGATCACATGTGGGTGGGTACAGAAGTTGGTAAATTAAATAGATAGATAAGGATATGCAGGGGGGAATTGGGTATTGTATCTACAGGTATCTACCTCTCTCAAAAGATGCGAATTCAACATGCACACTGTTGTGATTTGAACAAACATGATCTCTCATCTGGATACAATCATGCAATATCACGTTGAGAAAAGGGGAATAATGTATTATCACAATGTAAGATATGTTGTCCACTATTTGGACAAGGATGGTACAGTTATTTTTTAATGTGTAATACATTCAGACACGGCTAATAAGTATAAACACGCATGCCTTCCATGTTTTCAAGAGTGATTACTTTTTCTTCATCTTCTTCAGACCTTTCGGCTTCACCTTGAACTTTTTCTTTTTGGCCGACCTTGTCTTTACAGGCGCCAGGGGAAGAATCGCAGGAACGACAGTCGTTGCTTCCTTCTCCTTTTCGTTCGCTTTTGCCTTCTTGTTCGATTGCTGGGTTGTTGCTTTGTTGTCATTGTTCAGACTCCCTCCGATTGGATTTGTATTTCTTTGGGCTTTCGTTGCTGTTGAGGGCGATGTTAGATCTAGCATCGCCCCATCATCCATGCCAGAGCGAGGGTCGTAATCCTCCTCAACCAAATCCTCTTCCTTGGCTGCTCCCTCTCCGTCTTCAAATAAAGCGTCAAAATCTCTGTCACCATCTTTTTTAATCCTCTTAATGTTGCCATTCTTACCCGCGCCTTCTTTCTTTTTCATAGGAACGTTGTGGATGATTGCTGTGGGGACTTCATCGGGGATCTCCAATTTGTCACCGAAGACCGTCAAGTCTGTTGCATGCGAATCAGGGGGAAAATTAGGACAAAGTATTCAGATGCGATGCAATGAAAAATACTCAAGCTCGGCTGCAGCACAATATTCTAAGGATCATTTTCAAGAAATGCCAAACTACACGACCCATCAACGTACAACTGTTCAAGCAACGTGGCACGAGACCAAAAAAAACTCACCCAACTTGACCGCGCTCCTCGGATGCAACGCCAAATCCACCAACCTTGGATTCTTCCGACTCTCCGCCTTATACTTCCTCCTCAGCTGACTCCTCGTCATCCCCTCGATGTAACACTCCATCAAGCTAAAATCCAAGCCGCACTGCCTCAAAGCCCTGTAAAACTCCTTGGTCGTCTGCACCGTCCACTTGCCCTTCTTGACGACGTGGCGGTAGGATTGGTAAGAGGCGCGCACGGCGCCCAGGGCGGCGGTGCCCTCCTCGTCCTCGACGACGTTGTCGCCGAACTCCTCGTCGATTTGGTCGGTGGACTTTTGGGAGGTGGGGTCGACGAGGAGGGAGTCTTGGGCGATGATTATTTGGCCGTCCTCGCCTATTTCCACTTGGGGGCTTACGTCCTCTTCCTCGTCCTCGGCCCTTTTGCTTTTGGAGGTGTTGGCATTCGATGCGGCCTTGCCGTCGTCATCGTCAGCAGCATCCGTGTCCCCCTCAACTCGATCCGATGCAGCAGCCTCCGCCGCATCGCTCGGGTCCGCCACCAACAACTTATCGCCCCCATCCTCCTTGTTCCGAACGACCTTTTTCCTCTTCCTCGTGGACCTTCTCAGCTTGGCGATGCACCCCTTCAGAGTCACGTGTTTCAGATCCGCGGCTTCCGGAAGGTCCGTTGCTTCATTGCCCTCCTTGTCGACAGCATCGCCGGGCGTCCCGTTCTCCTCGCCTTTAAATGCTTGAGCACCATCCCCCTCCTTGTCGCCATCCTTCTCATTCTCGATCTCCTCCTCATCATCGTCCTCCACAATTATCTCCTCCTCCTCATCATTATCATCATCGTCATCCCAAATGCCGCTCCCCCTCTTCCTCTTCCCCCCTGCCACCAAACCCATCCCGATGGCATTCTCCCTCGCCGCGTCCTGGGCGTAATACCCCCTCACGAACGCCCTCTGCGCGCGCGACATTTCGAGGGAGGCGGGCACCTCGGAACGAAACGTCCTGACCCGCGAGGGGGGTCCGAGGGGGTTGACGGGTTCGTCGTCGGAGCCGAACTCGGCCGGGTCCTTGCACCGCGCCTTCGGTCGCTTTTCGCCGTCGGGGCGGGCGGCTTCGTCGTCGTTATTTGGATGTTGGGCTTTCGGAGAGTCGTTCGGCGATGACGGCCACTCCCCCCTTCGATCTCCGTCCTTGCCGGCGGAATCCTCCGCGCAATCCTCCACGTAATCCTCATCGTCATCATCATCCCCGCCATCATCATCGCCATCATCATCGTCATCGTTCATCGAAGCCGCCGCCGTCGCCGCGTACTCCACCCGATGGGGCTCCACGTCCGCTGTGTCCAACAGCCCCAGCACGTCGTCGCCCACCATGACGTCCCCCGCCATCGCGGAATCGCGGCGGTGCGGCGGGTACACGTCGTCCATGAGGGCGGCGGCGGCCTCGGCGGCCAGGACGAGCGTGGGATCGTGTTCGTGCTCGTGCTCGTGCTGGTGATCGTGGCGCACTCGATATTCTCGCGATGCGTTGTTCGGAGCGTTGCCGTTGCCGTTGGCATTATTCGACGCTGCTGCTGCCGCTGCTGCTGCGGCAATCCTCGTCGTCGGCCTTTTGACGGGCGCGAAGGCTCGTTTCTTGATCATGACCTTGGTCTTCTTCTTTTGCGCCGCCGTGGACGATGATGACGACGACGACGATGACGACGACGATGATGCCGTTCGTTTTGCTGCTGCTGCTTCCGTTGCCGAAACGGCCTTGACGCCTCGTTTGCTGCCGACCCTCGACCTCGGCTTGTTCGTCGTCGCGGGACGAAGAATATCATTGGCAGTCGTTATTCTCGCGGATTCTTCGACCGCTTCGACTTCGTCGTCGGGAGCATTATTTCTCCTCCGCGGCGGCAGTTTCGACGCTTCGTCGTCGGCGCCGGCGCTGCTCGCGGCGGCCGTTGCTTGCGCGGCCGCGAGCGGTTCGGATGGCGCATCGTCCCCCGCAGCGGCGGCGGCTGCTGCCGACGGCGCGGCCGCGACGGCGACGTCCGCCGACGCCCGCTTCTTCCCATAATGCTCCTTCGCCGCCGCGGCCGCGGTTGCGACGACGACGGCCCGCTCCGCAACGACCTTCTTCTTCTTCTTGGAACCCGGCGCCGAGGGCAGGACGCGCGGGCGCTTCTTCTTCTTCGCCGATCCCTTTTTACCGGAGCCGTGGATTGGAAGGATGGGCAGCATTGTTTATAGGGTGGAGGTTGCTTTTGACTATTGATGTGAGTGTAGGTGTAGCGAGTGTAGTGAGCGGAATTATGAATAACGACGGAGCTCGCGGGAGAAGAAGTTCAAGTATCGTAGATAGGAGTACGATAATATTGGATGGGCATTGCTTGATGGCTCTTGATGGGCAACAAAGAACAAAATACAAAGAATTGACATTATTTGATGAAAATAATGGCGGCGTGGCTAGGGCTAGGCTGGGTACCTACGATAGCGCGCCATTACTTATTATTTTCCGAAAGTTATTTTATTTTTCGTTGAAGCTTCATTTAGTTTCATTGAAGCTTCATTTATTTTCATTGAAACAACTTGTTTTCACCGAAACTTATTCTTTTATGGTCAAGCAGGAGAATAAACCAAGAGCATTTTCACCTTGCTTGTTTCAAGAACAAGTGAGTCTGGTATTGTATCATCTAGCTGACAGTAATTAGTCTTGACCGAACAAGCCTGAGTTGTAGAGACAGCCAGGGGGTCGTTCGTGGCTGGACCGATGGATAGCAAGGCCCATTTGCTTGAGGATACTGGTGATCATGATCATGTTTTGTACCAGTTGGGAGATGGTGAACGCCTATATGCCTCAACCTCAAACCATACAGTGTTTTGTTCAGTAGACAATACTTATCTACTCATTCTTGCCATAAGCTGATTGGGACGATGGACAGACACGAGAGCCACACAATAATACCAAACATCAATGTAGGAATTGATACACTTCTTTGTACAGGTGGTGATGATAGTACTCGCTAAGCATCATGTAGGAATTGATACATTATTTTGCACTGTTCGTGTCGAAATTGCACCACATTGTGCTAGCAATGACACCATTTCTTTTTCGCGCTCAACGTGCTAGGGATGACACCATTTATTTTTCGCGCTCAACGCTGACACTGACATAAAATCCTACCTTGCAAATGAAAATCAGCGACCAGCAGCAGCAGCAACCTCCCCCGAACATACAATAATTCAACTTGCATTGGATCAAAGAGCAAACAGTCTGTGATAATACCATGAGCAATGTCAATGGCGTCGCGGGTGATAGTGCCGACATCATAATTTGCATTCAAATCTCTGGCAATACATTCCAAGAGCAACATTATTTTAAGAACAGAAGGCCAAAGCCAAATAGTGTGCCGGATGAGCATATGTGTAGGTCATTCATTGTCAATGTTTCAACACCAATGACAACATTCACGAAAGAAGAAGTGTTGCCTATATTTAAGGTGCCAGGTGGAAAAAACAACTACCTGATCTCACTCCAGGCGGAGGGACAACCCCAAGAAATATTTAATCAAGAGGAGATGAATGAAAAAACTGTATCTGAGGTGGGGATTACACATTTAGATGCGCTGATAATAATGATTGTCCACAAGGATTATAACAAGTGGAGCCCATCTTCACCGCAGCCGCCAAGAAAATCCAAAAGAATCACCGAAGAGCAGAGGGTGAGACAAACTGCGGCCGTTCTTCCCGAAGAGAAAGCATCAAGGTAGCAAAAACTCAAAAAGAAGAAGATGCTTGAGACGAGAAGCAAGAGCAGGGGTAAAGCGAAGGTTGCTTCGGCCAATCCCATAGCCATTCCAAGTAAGAAGATCAAGATTGCAGGTGAGGGGTTGCACCTCTCGGATGGGAAGAAGGTGCCTGGGGTTGCAAATGGTGGCTCTGCCAACATCCCGTTAGCCGATTTATTCAAGGGAGAGCTCTCTAGTCGGAAAAAGGATCAAAAGGCAATGATGAGAGTTGCATCAGTTGATAGTTGCAATTACACATTTGAGAATTGTACCAACGAGGGAGTTACTGGAGGAGATCATGAAATTGTGGGTTATAAACAAGTCGTCTTCTTGAATGGGATAGAAGAAAACAAAAACATGGATCAGGTGATTATCTACAATTTTGATGTAGTCAAGAATGCATTGAGAGCAGCAATCCAAATATTAAACTTTTACGGACGTGGCATAAAGATCAACCCAACATTGATTGCAGAGCGCTCCCCCGCTCTGTTTTGGTCTTTGGTTTTTGAATACCAGCACACGAAAATTCCCTTTTGATCAAATGCTATCAGAGGGTCTTCCAAATAATGATTGGACTCACCTTGCTGATGGCAGGGCGAGGCAGAGGCAAATATAAGGAGGCGAACAAGGTCGCGCATGACGCGCGAAAAACAACGTCGCATCCCGTACCGCGGTTTTTCAAATGTTTGCTTCCTTTCTCTAACAAATCAACCGACAGACAATGACTGTCATACTTTCTCGTGCATTTTGTGAACAGCTACAACACTTCTAGTTACTCTCTGATCAAAATTAGCTAGATAGGTTCATCTCCAATGAGGACCATCCACCATCCACCACTCGCTCTTGCTCCCTCGAAGTGACATCACCTTCGGGTATCTTTGCAGGGGAATCATTACGTTTGCTCATTCAACAAGTTGCGCACGCTTCTTGCTCTATTACATAGTGAATTACAACAATTACATTTCATTATTTTGTTGATTGTTTGTCGGCGCCAAGCTATTTGTAGGTATTTCGGCCATCTGATAAGATTTGCCTTTGAAATCCTTGTAAGTCATCCCAAGCAGCTGAGATAATGAGTCGAACGTTAGATCTCCTTTCAATAGTCTCTGTAGTCGATTCAAATTGATAACCTGGACCGATTTCTTTTTCGCATCTCGAATCTTGCGAGCATCAATATCCTTGCCGGCGAGTAGAAAGTCTATTTCTTTCGAGAATCGGTCTTTCACCTTCGCCCCAAATGACTCGAGCATCGTTATTGCAGTAGCAGTTACTGCAAGCCACCACTGCCACCACTGTCATCGAGAGCAGCAGCTCCATTAGAAACCATAGAACTTCCATTGAAAACCACCCCACCTCCAACGATCCGCCCGAAAACATCCACGCCGGCCTCGCCGACTTCTACCAAGACATGGAAAAATTCCCTCGCCGTGGCCGATTCCGCCACCCCTGCTTGTCGCTACCGCCGGAGCCCCCCGCGTAACAGTCGGTTTTGTGCAAGGAATTGGTGGATGAGGACACGGCCGCGATGAAGAGGACAGCGAGGGACGGATACGGAATGACTTCAACGTGGCATTTGGGTCATGGTGACAATGATAGTAGTAATCGAACTACCAATAATAATGACGGCAATAATGAAACATCCTCCGCTGCTTCCGAACGAGAAGTAACGGTGAGCCGAGAGGATCGCGCCCGGGACGCCGAGGCCTGGGAGAGCATGAATGTCGATGACGCCATGGCCAGGGGAGCGGCCACGGCGTGGGAGAGCGAGGATGCCGAGGCGAAGCACACCAGCAATGGCAACAGCGAGACGACAACGTACTCGCAGGATGATGTTAACGGCGTGCTCGTGAAGAGCATGTGCATGATGGGCTTGCAAGCGGATCAAAGACACAATAACGACGATGACGATGATGATGATGATATCGGATCGTTGTGTACTACTGATATTGAAGAGGGGGCTGATACCGATGCTGGTACATATGATGGGGGGTCTGCTGTTATTTTTGACGTGGCCGCAAATACTCGCATTAACGACGCAAACGGAGTACCCATCCCGGAGGCCATGTCAGATGACGACGAATCTCTCATTAGAATACCCAAAGCATTCCTAGTCGTTGATGATGATGATGATGACGAGAATGACGCCAGCGACAATAATGACCGTCCCGTCATCAATGCAGATTATTTTGAAGCCATACTGCCGATGTGGAAGCAAATGCGTACCAAGGTATTCATCACCATAATTTGCATCCTTGCAGCGGCGGTTGCCATTGGAGTATTATATTCCTCCAATACCAACATTTCATCAAATAACACCAACAACTATGATGGCGATGACAAGAATGATAATGAAATCGGAATAGCGGACGATCCGAATAATAGTATGGCTCCTCCTACCACCATGATGATGCTGATGTCGACTCCTACTTTGGACAGCAATGTTCCAACGAACAATCCAACCAAATGGGAGCCGTCTGTTAGCTTTGCACCGTCGTCTTTGCCGACGATGTGCGTCCACCAGGTATCATCGTCCAACAACAATCGTCCGAAAATCGACTTGCCACTTGATGCGGTCATGGACATTGTCTTGGAGGGTAGGAACATGGTCGTGGTGCTATGAGATTTGACAGGAGGCGAGGAGTCTAGCAGCGACGGCGCCTTCGCCTCGATCCACATAGTCTTCTACAAACTGGTTGGAAAAGAAACCAGCACCGGCGGCAGCAGTCGTATATGGGACATGGTAAACGTTCTCACCAAGGATAATGTCGGACCTTTGGATCTCGACAACAAGCTTTACAGCATTGCCTTGTCCGCCATTGATACCAATACGAATACGGCCATTATGGAAGGAGGAGGACTGCCGCAGAGCAGATTGGTATTGCATTACAAAAAAAATGATAAGGGGGCGTGGGAAACATCCAAAGGATTTGGTAGGGAGCTCGGAATTGGTTTCGCTTCGCCGTCCGTTGGGACGATGCGTCGTTGGAGGCAATATGTTTGCGATCAAGACCGTCTTCGATAGCCGAGCATGATAGGTATTTTTAGCTGAAAAGTCCAAGTCAGCTCGGTGCACACTTTCATGCAGGTTTTTATGCAGGTCCCGTATGGTACCATATGTACCTCTCACTTCGGGAATATTCATATGATCAAGGTGTTGGGGAAGCTGTACCCGCTGAGCCCCTTCAGGGTTTTTATTTCAAATCTGGCAATTTCCATTTTGATGAGTTTACTTCGATAGGCCTGAGCCAGAATGATCTTGCTATACTAGTCAAGAAGTCCAATGGTAAACGACAAGTCCTAATGTACCACCGAGAAGAAAGAGGTCAGCAATTCACCTTACTTCAAAATTTAGTTCTTTTGATTATACTGAACTGAATATGGACAACGATATGCTGGTTGTTGGTGGATCCAATCAAACCTTCATTTATTCTCAAGAAAGTGGGGATGATTGGGTAGAAACGATTGTGTTGGATCA
>JALLAS010003175.1:0-13974 GCA_036939415.1 Detonula confervacea
GCGCCGTTTTCACATGCGTAGGAATACTATAGAATCCGGCTCTGAACCAGGGGCGAGCGCGTCCCCGTTCTACGAACCGTTTCGACCGGCCTTACCCGATGTCGGGTGGTATGCACAGAGATGCACAGGTACGCACCCTTCGGACATGAGAACAGATGAGAACCCCTATCGTATCTGTATGTCTGTATGAGAACCTCACCCTCGTCCCTGTTTCAATCACGAAGAGCGTGCTTGAGCGAATGAAGAGGAATGAAGGCCTCCTGCCTCCTCCTCCATCCTCCTCCATCCTCCTCGCTCCTCCTCTCATGCATGCTGAAAACATAAAACGTCTGATATCCAACCTTGCTCGATCGATCTAGAAATCATTTCATTGTTACAATCATTGATCTATGATGGGCTGCACGCAGAGCACGGGGGCAAATAATACAACGCAGTCCGACGTTCGTCGTGAAGGTGATGGAAGAATCGAGAGCATAGCTGAAACACGCACAGCTACCTTTGGCGGAGTCTCTGTGCGTTATGCTTATTTGAGCATGCGTGGAAATTATCCAGAAGGTAAGGTCGTAACAGGTCGTAACATTGTACAATGACGTGGAAATGGGCCGTGGCCATGGATCGATATCATTTCGTTGCTAAGCTCTCATATTCGCCGTTCGACGTTAAAAACAGATGAGAACAAAGCGAATCAAGACTCTTATTCAGTAACCAACAACCTTGCCAACAAGGATGGCGATGCATTCTTTGGTGTGTACGATGGACATGGTCCAAAGGGACATGAGTGTTCCCAGTTTGTTCGCGATAATTTACCCTCATTGGTTGCAAAAGGATTAGGCAAAGCTGGAGGGAAGCATCAAGATGATTTGGATGCAATTATGACAAAGGCGCATGTGGAATGTAACAAGAAAATACACAAGAGTAATCTCGTGGATGACGACTATTCGGGTTGCACCTCGATTTCAGTGTACTTGCGAGGGAACGAGAAACAAATAACGGTGAACAATGTGGGAGATAGCCGAGCAATCATAGGAAGGAGTGATGACGTACCTGACACGGGAAAAAAAACCTCGGCCCTCTTGGCCACCGCCCTTTCTAGCGATCAAACTCCCTGGCGACGCGATGAGAGGAAAAGAATCCAAGACGCGGGAGGGCGGGTCCTAACAGCTGATCAGCTCACTGGCAAAGTCCCGATTAATGTGGGTGCGGATGGAAAGAGTGATTGGAAGAGCAATCGCAACTTATCGGCAGGCGAAAAGGTTCTAGGAGAAGAGATTGACGAGAGCGGCGATCCTCCGAGAGTATTCAGTCCTCACGGTGACTATCCTGGTTTATCTCTCACCCGGGCATTTGGTGATAAAGTTATTTCTGAAGAGAAAGTTGGCATAAACGCAGAACCTGAAATCTTGACACGTGAATTGACTCCTGATGATAAGATCATATTCTTGGCGTCTGATGGTGTTTGGGAAGTGAGTGCTTTCTTTTTGATTCATTTGTTTGCGTGTTTTTGTTTGTGCTCAAAGAATTCGTTTCCCGATTCAATTGACAGTTTCTCACTAACCAAAAGGTGATAGATATGTGTATCAAAAACGGAGATCCTCTTAAGGCATGCCGGAAAATTGCCCAAAAAAGTTATGAACTTTGGATGAAGAATGACTCACGCTCTGATGATATCTCAATGATTTGTATTTTTGTGGACTCAGTCCAATAATGATTACTTTTGTAAAATTGCTCGGATAGCCGCATAATTTTTGTGGGCGAAGGCAGTACCAGAGGTGCCATCACCCTGTAATGAAAAAATTGTCATGAATGGTATCCAGACATCAGAAAATTCAGGAGGGACGAATGAGTTCCACATCTGATTACTTTTTGAAATGAAGAAACTGCTGTTTAAATGGTAATTAGGTAATCCACAATGCTAAATGGTGATGTATGTATTACAAGTTTCTCACTCTAAAGGCGGACATGAGCTTTCGTGGATAACAGAATACGGTGTAACAGGACCGGTGAACTAGAACGTCCCTGAAATGGGAAACTCCTGTATCTGGGGCATCTGCTTAGGAGGAGGGAACTTACGTAGGATTACGTAGGCCTGGTACTGGACAAGAAACGTTTCCATATTTAGGGAAGATCAAATCCGACCCCTAGCTGTCGCTACTAATAGCATGGTTTGAACAGGACCCCCGATGTGTAGGATTGTATCAGAGAATGGTACCTTTATCTGACCAATGATGACTCATCTGACCGCCTGACTGTCACCCAAGGTACTAACTAAGGTCCTTGTGGATGCCAGTAGAAACTTTGATCTTTGCACTGTGGTACAGTCAAAGTCAATAATCAATAATCAATAATCGCAACAAATAATGTCTTAGAGTAAACCCTGAAATGGGGTTTGAACCCATGACTTCTTCATTACGAGTGAAGAGCCAATACCACTATTTCTAGTTGTTTCATAAAAAAGTGAGAATAATCCCCTATTATAAACTATTTCTAATAATTAACTCTCATTTTGAGATTACTTCCAGACCAGTTGTGAGTTGTGGCTTCGATGGATTGTCCTGATATTTTATCAGTGTGCATGTCGCTTTCCTATCTCAATATAGCCATTGTAATGCTATATAACAGTTCTTGCTGTTCCTTCTTCAAGTTAAGCTCATATGTATCCTTTTGTTAGGATGAGATTGAATCTTCAGCTGAGATGTGAGATGTGAGATGTGAGATGTAAGGCTGGACCTCTGAGGCAAAAATTATGGAACGTCTCTTGTTGCAACAGTATATTATTCTCCAACACATCTCACCCCAGGTCTAAGCTGAAACTACTTGTGTCTACTTTTACTGTACTGTCAACTCTAATCCGGGGATGTCAGCTTCTATTTTTGGTTCATAATTCAAGATGGGGTCACGTACCAAGCTAAATCAGTTTTTATTGGCATCATAGTCTCAGGAGTTTTGTTCATGCATGCCAATATATGCAGTATGGCTGGGTCATCATTATTTTGCTGGTAGTGTAAATGAAGGCGAAAATGATGGTGCAGATGCTAATGCTAACATCCAAGATGCGTGGGTTTGACTTTCGGCAGTCTCGAGTCTTACAGTAATATTATCATATGGTGTTGCTTTTATTTTTGTTGATGATGCTTGGTAGGTTGAAAGATTTAAGTTGGTTTATTATTCTTGTAATGACAAACATCTCCTGTTTATCTCCAAATTTAGCATGAGGATGATACTTGGACATCACTTGATTCTTTTATTTGGTATGATTGATCAAAAGAAGGTTTGTATACCATTCGCACACTTGTATGAGATATATACCAGTCCTGGAGGAGAGGAGATGGTCTTGATCTGAGGATAGTAGTTGGTAGAGATAAATGCCAGTCCTGGATGGGATGATATGGTCTTGATCTGAGAGTAGTAGTTGGTAGTTGGTAGTTGGTGATTGAGAATAAGGTTTCATATTATATAGTCAGCATAGAAAACAAAATGAAAATGGATTGTCAAGTATTGAAGATGACCATACAGGGTAGAGTCTAGTTTCAGTGGAATCTCAAATTGAGGGTTCTATTGGGGAGGAGGAAGCATGTCATATTGAAATACTCAAAAAGTAAGTCAGATATCAATGAAGCTGATGTGATGTAGCCTCACAATGGTCATACTGATGTGAGAAAACAGTATGAAAATAGATTGTACGGTGCTGAAGATTATCATAAATAACTAAATCTATTCTTGGTGTAATTTCAAATTAGGGCTCTATTGGGGAGGAGGAAGCATGTCATATTGAAATACTCAGAAAGTAAGTCAGACATCGATGAAGTTACTGTGTTGTAGCCTCACAATGGTCATACTGATGTGAGAAAACAATATGAAAATGGATTGTCAAGTGTTGAAGATGATTATACAGAGTTGAGTCTAGTTTTAGCGGAATCTCAAATTGAGGGTTCTATTGGGGAGGAGGAAGCATGTCATATTAAAATACTCAAAAAGTAAGTCAGATATCAATGAAGCTACTGTGTTGTAGCCTCACAGTGGTCATATCAATATGAGAAAACAGTATGAAAATGGATTGTCAAGTGTTGAAGATGATCATACAGGGTAAAGTCTAGTATCAGTTAAATTTATAATTCAGGGTTCTATTGGGGAGGAGGAAGCATGTCATATTGACATACTCAGAAAGTAAGTCAGTTATCAATGAAGTTGCTGTGATGTAGCCTCACAATGGTCATACTGATATGAGAAAACAGTATGAAAATGGTTTGTACAGTGCTGAAGATGATCATACATGACTAAATCTATTCTTGGTATAATCTCAAATTGAGGGTTCTATTGGGGAGGAGGAAGCATGTCATATTGAAATACTATGTAGCCTCACAATGGTTATATTAATATGAGAAAACAATATGAAAATGGATTGTAAAGTGTTGAAGATGATTATACAGAGTTGAGTCTATTCATGGTATAATATCAAATTGAGGATTCTATTGGGGAGGAGGAAACATGTCGTATAGAAATTCTCCAAAAGTAAGTCAGATATCAATGAAGCTGCTGTGATGTAGCCTCACAGTGGTCATAACAATAGGAGAAAACAATGTATTATATAGTGTTGAACGTGATCATACAGGGTTGAGTCTGGTCTCAGCTGAATTTATAAATTAGGGTTCTACTGCGGAGGAGGAAATATGTCATATTGAAATACTCAGAAAGTAAGTCAGACATCAATGAAGCTGCTGTGATATAGCCTCACAATGGTTATACTGATATGACAAAACAGCTGAAGATGACCACATATGACTAAATCTATTCTTGGTGTAATCTCAAATTAGGGCTCTATTGGGTAGGAGGAAGCATGTCATATTGAAATTCTCCAAAAGTAAGTCAGACATCAATGACGCTACTGTGTTGTAGCCTCACACTAGTTATACTGATGTGAGAAAACAATATGAAAATGGATTGTCAAGTGTTGAAGACGATTATACAGAGTTGAGGCTAGTCTCAGTGGAATCTCAAATTGAGGGTTCTATTGAGTAGAAAGAAGTGTGTCATATAGAAATTCTCCAAAAGTAAGTCAGATATCAATGAAGCTGATATGTTGCAGCCTCACAGTGGTTATACCAATATGAGAAAAAATTATGAAAAAATTATTGTAAAGTGTTGAAGACAATCATACAGGGTTGAGTCTATTCATGGTGTAATCTCAAATTGAGGATTCTATTGGGGAGGAGGAAGCATGTCATATTGAAATACCCCTTATGTAAGTCAGTTATCGATGAAGCTGCTCTGTTTTAGTCTAACAATGGTCATACTGATGAGAGAAAACAAATGAAAATGGTTTGTACAGTGTTGAAGATGATTATTCATGACTAAATCTATTCTTGGTGTGATCTCAAATTGAGGGTTCTATTGGGAAGGAGGAAGCATTTCATATTGAAATTCTCCAAAAGTAAGTCAGTTATAAATGAAGCTGCTGTGTTATAGCCTCACAATGGTTATACTGATATGTGAAAACAATATGATAATGGATTGTAAAGTGTTGAAGATGAGCTAAGTTGAAGAAACCAGGAAAAAGTTGTTTGACTGGAGCGTGGCTTGAGGATTGGGAAGAGGAGTTGCAGAGACTTTGTGGTGGAGGCAATGCTTCTTGAGAAGTATAAGGAACTGTTGTTTTGTGATCCGGATATCAATATTAATTTTACTGTCCATGGGACAACCTTGAGTTTCACCGTGGTAAGGGAGGTGGATGGAACTTTATTGGCAACATTTTTGATGAGAGTGTGGAAAATGAGTGGTCTTGTGATAGGGGAGATGATCATTGGGATGATTTCAGAAACAGAGCAGGCAAAAGGGGTGGATCTTGTTCTTGCCGAGGAGACGGAGGAGGATGAAGAGGTGCCCAGGGACATTTGGGCCACAGGAAAGCCTGATGCAGAGGATAAGGATTTTAAGGATGGGAATACCAGCAGTTAGATAAGATTATTTGTTTAATATAACTTATAGTTGCAAGTTCTACTGCTAAAGGCTTCTCACCATTTTTTAATGTATGAAAAATCTTTGAGAGACTTTGTTGTACACAGCAATCACATATTTGCATTCATATGTTTTGAGATATTGTGCATTGATAGTCTGACGTATATCTTCAATTGTCAGATGGTCTGTCTACATACATATCTACATTCGATATTGTTAAATTGATCCTCTTATATAACTTCCCTTGGGCTAGTGGCAGTGCACCTAAATCTTGGTCAGGCAGCCTGGGGTTGGACCTCAGCTGTGGTACATATTTGTACATATGCGCGTTATAGTCTATTGCTGCATTTTGTAGTGCAAGCTAGATACTGGGGTAACACGTCCACTGGGGGGAGGCACTGGGTCCAAACTGGGAGGGTTGCTGATATAAGAGGATTGTCATCAAGTAGCCACTGCCTAAGAACTGTCATGCTATTCAAGATTAATGGATGGTTCAGGAAAATTGCAGTCATGCTATTGAAGTTCAATGGATGGTTCAGGAAACTTGCATTGGTCAAATTGATGGTCTTCATATTTAGAGTCAATTGTTTTGGTAAAATCTATTCACATTTCACACAGATCAATTCACAAGATGCTATGACAAAATGACAACTGACAACACAACACATGGTACAGAGGCAAAACCTACTGATCCACAAGCCATCTGGGCCCCGATAGTACACAGAATGTAGGAGTCGTGACATTTGTTAGGGTGATTAAACATTAATCATGCTTTTTAGCTAGGACCTTTCTACCCATATTCCTGTTAATTACAATGTTACAATTTACCCCCAAAAGAAGGATGGGGAATGGGAAGCTGAGAAACATAAATGACATTGACCGAGAAGTGAACTCCATAACATACACCAATAAAACAGAATGTGCCACCTATGGGACTTGAACCCCAGACCTTCAGCATCTGACCTGACTTCGAACCCCTCTGACATTAAAGAGCTCACAATCATATGTTTAGGCACATATCAGAACAAACTTTGCCTTTGTAACACCTTACAAAGTATTCACCAAGTATTCACCAAGTATTCGAATATCATGAACAAAATATTCAACTGATATTCCATGGTTGAATATAGACAGAAATAAAATCCAATGTATACCCGGCAAGTGAATATTTGTTCAATATCTAATTGAATGTATACTTTGCTAATNCAATGTATACCCGGCAAGTGAATATTTGTTCAATATCTAATTGAATGTATACTTTGCTAATGAATACCACTTTTTGCCATTTTTTTCTAGCAGATAATCAGTTTTTTGAATATTGATACTTGGGTGCTCTTGAACCCTGTAGCTGTCGTCATCATCAAGGAGAGTGAGCGCACGCTCTGGGTGTTGGGTTGATGATCTTAGCCATACCGAAGTTTTATTTATATTATATCCTACTTATAAAATCTGAATGTAATTCGCGTAGTTTTAATGATAACGAGCAGTATTATAAATCAAAAGTAAATATACTTACAGTTATTTATTATTTACGTATACTTATTTCTGGACCTTCCAACTTCCAAGCAACAGCAAGCAACACACTCGCAGACACTCGCCACTCGCCAGCCTTCATTCGCCAGCGCGAGCCAACAAACAACAAACATAAAACAACAACATCATCAACGAAAAGATATCGTGTAGATACCATAATATGGTATTGTAGAACCAAGACTGCTCTCTTGGAGGCGTGCGTTTTGGGCATGCCGCAAGATGCCGCAAGATGCCGCAGCGCATGCCGCCCGCCCTGTAGATAGGCAATCTGCGCCATCAATGCAATGGCGAGTATTGTAGAGGCTCCCGATCTAATGCCACCGTCAGACTCTAGTCCAACCCATAATATTATTGTATTGTAGGAGTATGGCTCAATTGGTACCTTACCACAACCCTCAGCAGCAAAAGTGCACGATATTATGATGGCAACCTCTGTCGCAACCAACTCGAGCGTTTCCCAAGTTGCCATTGGAACTAAACTGGAAGTGTATTGGCCAAATGAAAAAAAATACTATCCTGGCATTGTGGCGGATAGGCTAGGGCAGAATGTGTACACTATCCATTATGACGACGGGGATTCGGAGACAGTAGATTTGGCCCAGGAATGTTTTCGTTGCATTGGTGATGATACAACCACGGAACCAGCTGTTGCCAGCAGCCATACACAATCATCAGCAGCTACAGAGTGCAATGTAGGTACAGTTAGCTCCACAACAACAAATAATAATGGTTCCCAGATTGATGTTGGTGCTGGGATTGAGGTGTATTGGCCCAATGAAAAGAAATATTATTCTGGTATTGTGGCGGAAAGTTATGGGCAGAATATATACTCAATCCATTATGATGATGGAGATGAGGAGTCAATTGACTTGACCAATGAATGTTTTCGCCTTGTTGGCGAGGCTGGCCGGGATGCTCCTGCTGCCAGTGAGCCAATGATTGAGGCAACTTCCAATTTAGCTATTCCCAACGGTCAATCACAACCCTCAGCAGCCGCAGACACCTCAAAAATTGCCACTATGTCCCAAATTACCATGGGGACAAAGCTTGAGGTGTACTGGCCTCTCGATAGAACCTATTATGCCGGTGTTGTGCAAAATATGAAGGAGCAGACATGTACCATCCGTTATGATGAGGATGGGACGATAGAGACAGTAGATTTATCAACAGAAAACTTCCGTATCGTCAGGGAGACTGATACTAAACCATCCTCAAACGACGAGCAGACACTTGAAGAGCCCAAGCAAAGCCTTCGTGGGGATAGAAAACCAGATCCTTATCTCTCGATTACATTCCAAGACCTTGAGATTTATTGGGGAATTGAATGGGGATGGAGAATGTATTGCGAAGATCAAGAGAAAACGTTGATATATTCCTGTTCACATGTTGCCTGTCCCGAGGAATATGGACGATGCGAGATTGAGTGGAATAAAAAGGGCATTATTTATAAGACCATTTTTAGACAAGCCAAACCTCGTGAGAGAAAAAGGAGAGCAGTGGAAAATATCGGTGCTCCCAAGCCAAAAAAGACCCAGCCAGCACCCCATCAAAAGTCAAAACCAAAGAAATTGTTAAGTGGCAAAGCAAATATGACATGTGCCAATACGACCGAAGTCGGATCAAAAAACGAATATGCTGGTCTCGGCCTACATCCATTGGCCCCACACTACATTACTGATACACTTGGTGACGGACGAGAGGAAGTTCTATCAACGTTGCCTGACAAGCTGAGGTCAAGGTTCAATGATTGTGTTTGGATTGCTTGGAATGGGTTGAAAAGACCGGCCTTAATTGTTTCACCATTTGACTTGAATGGCAGTAAGGGCAAGGATCCAGGGATCGTCGAAGAATGGACAAGCACATATTTGACCTATAAGAAAGAAGATAAGCTCTCCGAGATGCCTTATTTAGTGTATTGGTATGCAGAGGGTAAGAGTTTCCTTCAATGCACATCGATTGGCGCCTTTTGTCAAGACTCATCTTCTTCCTGCATTTGCTTCGCTAGGCTGGTCCAACAGCAAGAACTTCAAAGCCTTTAGCTTGAAGAAGAAGGATCAAATCCTCTCCTACGACTATGGCATTGAGCAATTCTGGGATAATCAATTTTCAGAAAAGTTCAATGATCCATTTGCACATGGCATGTTGAGTGAAGAAGAAGATGATATCATCAGAGGAATCATTCAAATGAAACAAGACCACGATCTGCCAAAGAATTGCCGAGGAGGGTGAGTTTGATGATTTTATTTGTTCTTTTTTCTCTCATCATTCACACTCTCAACCATAACTACTGGCGCAACAACATATTCAGGCCCATGTTTTTTCCACATCTCAGAGAAGAAGAAAAGATGGATGCGAAAGAAGAGTTGATGTGTCTTCAGGATCAATATGATTCATGGGAAAGTTCGTCTAGCTATAAAGCATGTGTTGACCAGGTAATCACTATTAACATGGAAGATGCAAACATGGAAAATGCACCAATGTTATCACTTGAGTTATGTGCAGGAGAAATGGTCATGAGCAGAGCACTTGAAGCGGTAGGGTTTGAAACTGTCACCCTTGACAATGATCCAAAGAGGACAGCAACTAGCATGCTCAGCCTCAATCAGCTTGAGGAGAAAATTATAAGCGGTGCCATCAACAGTCATCCGTTTCTGAGTAAGCCCTTTTCTACTGTTTGGGTAGCCCCTGAATGCAGAACCTGGTCAATCGCATCGAATGGTAGATACAGAAACAAAGATTTCATAGATGGATTTAAGAACAGGGCTCTCGAGAAAGATGCGAAGCAAGCACGGCGTGACATTGAATCAGTGGTTAACATTCTTTCTTACTACAAGCAACGAAACCCTAAGCTGACAATTGCAATTGAGAATCCTGTTGGTTACTTGTATCATCATCCTGTCTCACAGTTATTCCATGATGTTTTGGGTCTTGAACGGGTGAAAGTTTCGTACTGTCAATTTAGTACCTGTAACAATCCATTTCCACAGAAGGATACACATTTTTGGACAAATTCAGAGAATCTCATCCACAAATTTACTGATATGAAATTTGGATGCCATAAAGGATGCAAGGGAAGGGCAGAAAATGGCAAGCACAGGGTACAGGCACAGGATCTGAGTGATAGATGTAGCGCCTACCCAAGGCCAATGTGCAGATTGATTGCTGGGTTGCTGTGTAAGTGCTTGAGAATTGCTTTTTATGGTACTTCAAAAACTGTGAATGGCTAAATGTTCTTTTTTGCAGTTTCCGAAGCCGTAGAAGCGACATTTGATAGAGGTAACTGATCAAGTACTTCTGTTTTAAAAAATACTGTGGGGGCGTCCAATAAAATGAAATTCTTATTTAGAATATGAATCAGTTGCAATTTGCACAAGAACACTAGTTTTTCTGCAAACGGCTGCCTATGCTATGTCAACATCTGCATCACCTTGAACTGTCGTAAACTTCCATCTCTGCACAGGCTGATTAGGCTTCCATCCTTCCCACTCATCAGCATGTCAACAACGCAGCTGCAAACACTGCTTCCCCCTTCGACTATCTGCCTTCCTCGGTGACACCGTATGCTTCCTAATCTCAAGCCAGTCGAAATATCCCAGCCCACTATTTTCCCATCATTCCCACCAGAAGATAACAGCACATCACCAATGTTTACCAATAACTCCACGGCTCCATTGTGAATACCCATCAGGTCATATCGTAGTGTCAGGCTGGGCAATGGGCCCTTGCCGATAGATCGTGATGGATCTTCAACGCATTGCAGCTGCCAAAATCTCACATCGCCATTATTCGTGCCAGTGATCAAAAGGTTGTTTTGTATGAACATCGCCCGGGTGACAAGATGATACCCCGTTCCTCGATGTGTCGAAGACTTGTACAATTGAATATGACGGAACTTTTGCCCCGTGCGAGTGCACAGGCCCACAATATCATCATCTGGTTTCAACCAAATGCGAATGTTGCCATCACGGTCTCCAGTGCATAAAACAGAAAAGCACTCGCCCTGCGATTGTATGACAGTGGATGCCATCGAGAATATCGGGCAGTCGTAGAAGTTTGTGAATGCCAACACGGACTCATTCAAGCTGAAATTCCGTTTTGGATTGATGGCATTTGGGTAAAAGTAAACTTTCCCGGCGCAACATGCGGAGAATAAAACTGGCACATTCTCCTCCGGTGTTGAGCTGCAATTCACAAATGATAATGCTGTCACTTCACTTTCGTGGGCATGGTGTGTTCCAGATATCGAAAAGGAGTACTTATCTCCTTCTGGAGTAAGTGCAGCAGACACAGCATCGACCCTTCCAGATGCATACCCGATGAAACAGCAAGGTGGGCAGCATCCTTTCCCTTGATCAGTTTGCAGCGATGCATGATTGAGGTCACAATGAATTAGAGATAGGACTTGCCCGCCTCCTTCATCATGACCGACCGATGAATATCGACTTTGGCCATTGTTGCCATTGTCATTGCTAGAGTTCTCATGATATAATTCCAAAAGTGAATTGAATATCCGAATGCCATTAAAGTCCCCCATCAACACCACCGGGGGCTGCCAGTCTGGATCTGCATTCGGAGGCGGAGGCAGGTGCAAGATTTCCATCCCAAAGTATCCGTTGCAAGTTGCTCTGTCAGGATGATCGCTATAGCTGGGATTATCGTAAAATAATGCCTCCCTCTCTTCCGGGGGAAGGAGTACGCCCACGGATTCTTTCAGTTGGCGAATCACAGCAGTAGGCGGCCGGATACTCTTCTCAACCAGACCTCGCCGCAGGTCACGGATCATGGACCAGCGTTCTTTCCAGGAGAGATTTCGTTCGAAGTTGCCTTTTGTACCCTCTTCTCCAAAGGTACGAAGAAAGACACCTCCGAGCAGTTTCTCCGAATGAACAGAACTGTAAAGCAGCTGCTGACCTCGCTTGGATGTTTTGCAGAATGATACCAACTGAGGAAGGCTCGGGAGGAACTGGGCAATATGATATAGCAAATCCTCGCTCAACGAATTCATGGACCAGTCTGTACCTTCAAATCCCTCGCATTCACTCTTCTTCTCTTTACTCTCCTTCTTCCCTCCCGGCAACAGTCCCATCAACTTCCGTTCCAAATCATCAATGCTCAGCCTGAATAAGTCGATCAAAACCTCGTTGCTATTCCCTCCGTCATAATCCGGCTTATCGAGATGAGCATGCGTAATCCTACAATACCAATGCCCCTGCACCCGACTCTTGCACAACGAACATTGCTTGATATCCACGTGCTTTCCGAATGCCTTGCGTAAGTCCGGGTACATCCGGCCATTGGCGCCGAGGAATCCGGAGTCGCTTTCGAGTATTCCCTTTTTACGCGCCAATACCGCCCCGTAGATTATGGACTGCCGCATCCGTTCCGACAGGCGATCGTTGCGCCTCATGATTTTGTTCAGGTCGCTTTGGCTCCCCTCTTGCGGCATTGCCGATTTCAAGGATGATGCCCGACCACTTGTAGTATTGGATTTGCGCGCCCTTCCGGATTGTCTCGCATTATCCCTGGCGGCGGCGAATCGTTCTTCCTTCAATTGTTTCGCCTTTTGTCCGGCTATGTATTTCTTAACCTCTTCTATCGAGCGGCATATTTTCGACCGCCCCTTGTGCCCCATTTTGGAAGGAGGGTAAAATTCCCTCGTCCATTTCTGCTTGCTCGGAGACAAGCCGTTGGTACCAATATCGCTGCCATCGACGCGACGCTGCATTTCGATCCACCCCTGAGGCCATGTAAAACCCTCCCCTTCGAAATAGGTGGGAGGACTGCGCCACGTTTCCGTCCGCTGATTGAAGCGCACGGTCAGCGACTTGACTTCCTCCCCCGCGGCGGCCGAAGCGGCGCGAGCAGCGGCGGCAGCGCCGTTATGCACAATCTTGAAGCGCTCGATGGCCATATCCACCGTCTCCACCTCCCCGTCGTCGTAATCGATCCTGTAGACGTGTTTCTGCCAATCGTTGGGCAGGTGTGCGGCGACCGCGCCGGTGTAATACTTCTCGTCGTCTTGCCAGTAGACTGCCACTTTCGCGCCGATGGCGATTTGGGAGAGAAGAAGCTGTTGCGTCGGGGTGATGCCGTCGTCGCCGGATAATACATTCTCGCCGTTCTCGGATCGGCGGCTTCGCTTCCTGGGCATGATTTTTGCCTTAAGCAGGCCTTTCAGGTCTTGGCTGTTGGCCTGGAGAAGTTGCAGAGGAGAGAGCGCCACGGTTCATGCCATCAGCATCGAGGAAATGCGTTGCCGTCGGTGTATGTGATTGTTGCAATTTTCATTTGCGCGCGATTTGTGATCTTCTTCGTGATGTTGTTTTTTTCTGCATCTGTTTTGGCGGCTTGGTTTTAGTTTACTTTAGACGTTTTTGCGTTTTGCTCTTAGAGCTACCCCAATAATTTAGATACTAACTGCTTACGGATACTGCTTGTGGCGATGGACAGACGATGTGCCCGTGATCACATGAAGTAGTCACGTGACCA
>JALLAS010003275.1:0-10122 GCA_036939415.1 Detonula confervacea
TGGGACACGTGGAAGTGGTATCTTCTTGTGGTATCCATCTTCTAGTGTTTCAACAGGTCAGCCACAAGACGCTTTCGCTGGGCAGGGGTACAATTTTGAAGTGCTGGGGAAGCTGAGAAGGGACAGACGTGTTGAAGACGTGGGTGAGTTTGGAATCAGTGCGATCATCGTCACGAGAGAGGGCATCAGCCACATCATTTTCCCGGCCCGGAAACTACTGACTGTAGTCCTTGATCCCATGCACCATGAGTTGGGCGACATGTTGGTGGGAGACCTTGATGCAGATGGTGGCTTAAACTGGTGTCTTGCAGTCCTCTTTAAAATTCGTCTTTTATGTCCAGCCTGCAGAGGTGGAGCTGTCAGTCATCGATAGTGTGCAATCATCGCGGTGCGGGCAGCCTGCCAAGATATCCACCCAGATGGAGATGATAGACGCAATGTGTTCAAGAAGATTGTTGGAGGTGCGGAAGCGGAGGTGATCAGGGAGATAGAAGCGACAAGCATGACCTCTATGGCTGAAACCCCCCAGGCCGAAGGGGCGCGCGTAATTACGGTAGACGTTGTTGGACAAATGGCAGGCAATAAGGTTCATGCTGATGCCCGCATGTGCCATCCAGAGGAAAACCAACATGAGGCGGAGATCCTTTCGATAATCTAGGGTAAGCTTACAGTGGCCTCAACATCAGTGGAAACCATTTACTAGACCTCTTGTAACATTTCGCTGGCTGGAATCCTGTCAGCCTTTTATTTACATAATTTTCACACTTTGCGTTTAATATATAGCCTTATTATAATATAACGTGCAATCATCAGTATTAAACAAACACTAGAATTTGCGAACCATTTATCTACGTTTTAGAGATTCAATAATAGTTGTTGCTACTTTAATTGTTAACATATCTACATTTTTTAATTAAATGATATAACTAATTATTTTCCATTAAAAAAAGACATATATTCTCACGCATTTACTTACCGCTCATGCCTTCATGCCATATCTGACTGGAACTTCCAATTGACTGGCTGCATGCATCATTCTTCCTTCACACCCTTCTCATCCTTGACATCAATGAACCCATCAGCCTACACCCAATCACCTCTCCCTACCCACCAACCAAGGACGCCCGCCACATCACGGCTCATCGCCCTACTTTATTGTGAGCACCAAGTTCAACTCTGGCGGCTCCAGCGCGGGCTGGAGGCGGTACAAGCTCTGGATGTGGGGCATGTAGGGTGGCCGGGTCCCAGTCGTCATCTTGAAGGATGACCATGTAGATATCACAGATAGTTTCCAAGATGGCACTCCACTCGTAGGGATCCGGACTGCCACCGAAGGTCAGTCGGAGTGCGATGAGTGCGAGATCATCGTCCAGGAGTTGGGTACACGTCTGAATTACAGTGTGTGCATGGAGATGGCATCGCTTGTAGGCCGACTTGTAGTCAATCTTCTGTGCTAGGATGGGGCAAGCAGGGTACTTCTTTCTGGCGGCAACGGTCCAGTTGATGAGCCTATTGAGGCAGTGGCCGAAGCGGCATTGGAGGAGGGCAGATTTTTCAACCCTGCTGTTCACTGAGAGACCCTCCTTCCACTCGTAACTCTGGTCGTGGGTGAGACGGTCCTTGAGGATGATTTTTTCCATGCTTGTCGATGGTGTTCTGTTGTATTATGTTCATTGGTGCCATGGTATTGCCTGGGATACTGTGTACCTTGGAGAGGGGCAGTGACAGGGAGTAGCTGTAGGTGATGTATTTCTGATTGAGTGTCCAAAGGAGGCTTGGTTGGGCTTCAGCGCCCTTGTGGTTCCCAAAGTTGCAGGCTTCCTCGAGGTTGATAGCTCTTGTCTCATTCCTGAGTTGCGACAACGTCCAGTCAGAGCTGTGTGAGAGTATGTTGCACAAGCGGTCCCAGTTGGGGTGATGACAGAAGATTGGTGTGAGGACACTGGTGGGGCGGAATTCAGATCCGTAGCCAACGGGGAAAACGCTCTGGGCATCAATGGCATCAGCCAAGCTCATGCCGTATCGACGGAGAATGACAAAGTTTTTCTGGGCTGTTTCCTCTGTCATTTTGAAGTGGAATAAAGGTGGGCTTGGTGAGGCGCAGGGAGTGGTGATGGCAGTGCTGATGGCGGCCATCAAATTGTTGGGCCACACTCGTTCAACTTTTCCCGTTTGCATTGGTGCTGGGTGGGATCGAGTAGAATAAGAGTGGAGGTACAGTGTGTTCTTGTGTATGTGTTAGTGGCACGTTGGACAGATAGGAGCGGCCGTTACTGTGTTTGGCGCAAGGTGGGAATGCTCAGGGCAGACCACTCCGGTGGTGGTATGGTGTGTGGGACATACAGTTGTGGGGCAAGACAGGTACTTACGGGAAGGCTCTTGAGGTTCCGTCGGACTGAGGGTGATGGGGTCCGTTGTATGATCACCGAGATGGGATGGCAGTCCCACGGGGGACTGCCAGTACTTACCAAGTAACTCCATCGCTTGCTGCTGTGACCTATCAATGATGGTCCGAGGGGGTGTTGATACTGTTGCCTGAGTTGGTCCAAATGTTGCTCAAACTCCGTCATCACGCCGATGCACCATAATGTTGTCGTCATCGCATTCCGTATCTGTGCTGTTGCCAGTGGGGGTGGAGAGGGCTAGGTGCTCCTTCCGTGGTTGAGGAGGTTGAGTAGGGGGGGGGCTTGGGGTTGCTGGGCGATTGGGGGGCTGGGTTGGGGATTCTGTGTTGTGACTTGTGTCGGGGGTTGTTCTTCCTGGGTGGGTGGGTGTTGATAGGCCCTAACCCGACCCATCAGTCGCCGCAGACTTTCTTAACGTACTTTTGGAAGTTCCGTTCTTTTTTCGCGGACACTTTCTCGCGGGGGACATGGGTTGCCGCGTGGGGGCAGTCGCTGAAGCAGTTTCCCTTGATATTCCAACAAGCAAACATACGGCACCGGTCATCCCGTATGGGTCTATCATTGACACATGTGCCGCAGAGGGTTTTCCAATCCTCTCTGTCTCTGAGCGTGAAGTCATCAAACTGTGAAGTGTTGACAACCACGGATTGCGGGGATGATGGTGGGGATGGGTGGCTGACACTGAGCTTGGGTCGCTTATTTGGTCCACCAGCGACAGGCTCAGGAGTGTTGGTGGGGACATGGAAGCACAGAGGGAGTTGCATGTGGAACATGTAGTCAAGGACCATGTTGACAAGGTGGTCGAATTCAATGACACGATCATTTACTTCGTCACGGGCTCTGGCCTACTTGCATTGGAGGAGCCAGCCCTGAACCTTCGTGTCGATGGCGTAAAGGAACTTGGTGAGGAAGGAGTTGTCGTTCAATGTATGTAGTTCGGACAAGAACTTGTGGTTTCCGATGGCAGACTCAAGGCTGGAGATCCTGTCAGAGAGGAGGCTTCCCGTGCCGAAGAAGATGCATGAGGCTCCGCGGAGATAGCTGAGCTGAGTGAGGAGCTCTTGGGCGTACAAACCGCCTGCTTCATCAAGGATTGGACTGTGTCCCAGGACTTTCCTCGACCCTCCTTGGACATGATGTGGAGGAGGATGGCTCATTCCCGTAGGTCACCTTTGTGGGGTTTTTGCCTCAGTAGCTTCATGATCGATGTCGAACTGGGCCTGGGCAGGGATTGCCGCGAGGACTATTTCAATTGGATCCCTAGTGTCTGCTGACAGGACATGGCGTAGCCAAGGCATGGGGAGGAAGACAGCTGATCCTTCGAAGGTAACAGAGGAGGAGAAGCGTAGGGATGTGATGTCTGTGCCCAAGGCACATCCGTGGACAGCTCCAAAGGTTGGAGTCTTGATATTGCAGGCTTTGACGGTGGTGGCCTCGTTGATGATGATGCGCTGAGCCTCCGCACCGAGGCCCGTGAGGCAGACAATCTTGTTGGTGGCGCGGCTATGGGTTCCACCAAACCTCTTTGGACTGTGAATGATGAGGATCTTCTTGTCCGCGTCGGCTGTGAGGATGACGGTGTCAATATCCTCCACGAGTGCCGTCTCCCTTTTGGCATCGTCCAGTTCTACTGCCAGGGCTGCCGTGAACGCTGTCATGTTGTCATTGCCTGTGTCGGTGTTGGGGTGGTTCATGAAGTAGTCCCTCCAGTTGCTGAAGGTTGATATGGCCATGATGGTTAGTTTTCTATTGTAGTTGCTGGCTTTGATGTTGCTTGCTGCTGGTTCACTTTTCGGATTTCGGGAATGCAAAGTTGTGTCAGCCTCTTTGTCAAATCTTACTGGACATCATGATAGGTAGGATGGTATGTAGAAATTGGTACCTACCTACCTACTTCCGTAATAGGTAACCTTGGCAAAAAGGAGGGGGTTAACTTCATCTCAGGATCTCCTCCGGACAGCCTCCAAACAACACTCAATAGGTCATTTAGTAACAGGCTCAGAGCACAATGGCAGGTGTGAAGTCGGCCAAGAGACAGAAACTTCACTCCTGCCAGCTGGCCAGAAGCACCCAAAAGTGCTAGCAAGCGTGCGTTGGTGAAGGATCTACATCGGTAACCTTCTTGTATGAAGGCCAGGGTATAAACTGCACGAAAAGATGTACTATACCAGCCAATAATGCACGGCACGAGCACTCACTCGTCCGTCCGCCATTGGGTAAACATTACCAAAATATTGACATGATGAGTAATAAAACAGCTCTTTCACCATTGTGGTCGTCTCGCTGAGAAGGAATTACTGGTGACATCTTTTGTTTTGGGTGGTACACAGTGTTGTAATGAAGCTGACCACGAAGCTCTTCTCCTCATTGTCTTGTCAACCATGTGGTTTCCCTGTTGACCATCTCAACATGGAACCGGTAGTTGTATGGAAATAAGATTTCTTCTTTATAGAACCATGGGTACTATGAAACATTGTGATTCAATCGCCGGGCCTTGTATGAAATTACAATCGTAGATTCCGCTGGGGAAGGACTGGGAGAAGGTGAATATGATAGCCTATAATATGACAGCAGCATATTGGTTCCGAGAGGAGGAGACCCTTTGGTGCCCAGCAAAGCATCCCGGAGAAAATGATAGGACTCCGGATGGTGAGATGTAGCCAGAGTCTCCATCGTTCCCTGCAACTCAATGCCAGTCTGCCAGTACATGATACAAGACAACATGACCACTAGAAAGACTGGAACTCGAATCAAGCTCGAGTGAAGCAAAATGAATTCAAAGGAAATGCACTCGTATTGACTTAGCTCCTTACAGTGCTGCTCGAACTAGAGAGATGGCATCAAATATTATGAAAACATTAGGAAATAGAGGCATCCCATGGTAATGAAGGAGCTGTTCCATATTAGAATAATTTGAATTAGCCCCCAAGGCAAATTCCAATCATAAATTCTGTCATATCCTGTGGTATCCTGAAAATCCTTGTCTATTGGCTGGCTGGAGGAAATACGTCGGCTGGTTTAAATTGGAAATGCTGGCCAAGCACAGAATTAAAATCGGTCCTTTAGTAGCGGGTTCAGTTGAGGTATGGATGGCATACCAAGAGCACAGTAGCAATAGTAGATGGGAGTGAGATCAACAGGAAATCAATCCCAAATTGAAATTGTGGATTTGTCCCTGCATTATTATTATTCGGTCAGGAAGATATGTTGACCTGAACGAAGACATGACATCATTGTCTTTTAAAATTAGCGACTATTGTGCATCACTTCAATTATATTACATTTTATTACAATGTGAATGTGCATGTTTAGTGTGAACACGCTTTAGCCCATACTACGTTCAGCAGATAGCCGTTGATAGCCTGATAGTAGCTTACTGTACAAAGGTATCTTTTTACTACAGAAAGCTTTGCCACCCAAATCATATCAATGCAAAACATAGCAATCAGTTCTTGCGCCAGCCGGTTGCTTCACTGATGATGTACTGATATTTCCTTGCATGTTCCCGAATGACAAGCGGCATTTGCTCCTCGTGGATCTTCTCAAATCCAAGGCCTTCCATAATCTCTTTCAATTTGTCCTTGGAATATATGGGCTCTTGTGACACAGGATCCTTGAATCCTCCAAGCCACTTGCTCCTGTGCGTAAATTCTGTGAAGGAATAAATAGAAAGGTCAATTTCAATTGTACGGCTTTCATCACTTGGTTTGTCAAACTTGAACTTGATGGAACAGCACAAAATGACATACCTTCTAACCAAGTGAATGGAGTAACCATCACAACCACTCCACCCTTATTTACAAGAGTTGGCATGGCATTCAAACACGCCATAGGATCAGGGAGGCGACACAGCAGATTCGCCAAAATGACACCGTCAAATGTTCCAAAGCCCTCCTTGCTCTCGGCGTACTCAGATAAGGCGCAGGCATCGCCTTGAAAGAAATTAACTTTGCTCAATAACTTTACGTTCACTCCTGGCTCGTGAACAACGGATACTTCCTCAGTGATGTCACCTTCGATTGGAACTTGGAATGATAGTTGCTCTCCGGATTGAATCCTTTTGGCGGCGGCAACAAAGTTGTCACTGAAATCAAAAGCCTCAACATGGTCAAACGATTTTGCAAGTTCAAATGAAGATCCACCGACTGCACAGCCCACATCCAGAGCCCGATTATTGGTTCTAACAGGATTCAGAGAAACCATGAGGTCTGCAACACGCTGCGGAAACCGCAGCCCATGCACAGGAGAGTTAGCATGGTCCAGAATTGGACCAAAGTTCTCTTTAGTCCCTGACAGAGGAAAATGAAGTCCCAGATACATGCTCAGCAGATCATCTGTCTCATACACATTATTGTTGTTACTGCTGGTAGTATCCACAGATTCCTCCACAGCCTCATCTCTAGCTGCAACCTGGCCCGCAAATGAACCTTCATTCAAATGTGTCGCCGGCGCATCCTCGTCGCTCGCCACCAATCTAAATCCAGAATGTTGCAAGAAATGTGGTCTAAAATGAAATCGAGCATAGACGCTCGCTTCATCTCCCGTGGACATGAAACTTCCTCCAACAATCATGGAGTGCTTTCCATCAAAACAAGGTGTTGAAAAATCATCATAGACATGATGCACCTCGAAGTTCTTCAATGGATTGAAATGGTCCTCCGTCCATTCCCATGCATTTCCAACTGTATCGTAATGACCCGTATGCGATGGTGGAAAGGTATCAACGGGGTTGTGAGAAGAATATGCCATGTTTAGGTTGGCACCTGTGGCCCCATGCGAGAAGGCGGCGCCGGATGTTACCATTACCTTGTCAGCTGAGACAGAGGATCGTGCGGCGTCAAGATTGTGTTCAGACGGGCGTATAATTTGATGTTCAGCTTCGGTCAGGACTCGGTATGGTTTTGATGTTGGTGAGCCATCTTTTTCATTCTAGAGCGAACCAGTATGGCTATCAAGTTAGCAAGAAAGAAAAATGTCTTGGCATATTGCAAGAAATGTTTGCACTCACCTTCCATTTGCAAAAAGCCTTTGACTCATAATAAGTAACATCAACGAGCCACTCCCATCGCATTGGAATCTCCTCAAATATCGTTCGCAGTCCATACTCGTGTGATCCCTGTGGACCAACTGGCTTCCAAAAGAAGGGCCATTTCATATTCCTATGAGATTTCCACGCCCAGCCGTCTTCGCACCAGTATTGTTCGTCACGATACCCGCCAGAGGCGACGAATTCATAGTATTCCCCATTGGTGATCATGTGTTTGGAGGCTTGGAAGTCAGGTACTGATAGGGTACGTTCGCCATATTCATTGTCCCAGCCGTAGGATGGGAAATCGAGCGGTTTGCCAAGCTGAACTGATTTGCCTTTGACTGCAATCATTTCATTTGATGGGTAGTCCTCGCCCTCAATAGGTTTTGTTGAGGAACTTTCATACACAGAAGGATGCAACTTTGGAAAACTGCTTGGTTTCTGTACCAATTCAATGGGCGTCTCCCTAAACAATACCGAGCTAGTTTCCAAATGAATACGTTCGTGTTCGAAACTCATGAAAAGCGACCACATCGGATGATCCTGGTTGACCACCACTGGCTTACCATCTACACTATCCAAGCTGGGATGGTTCATAATAGTTTTCACTACAGCATCATAGACGTTTTTGCGGTACTCGTATACTTCGAACACGGTAGGCCAAACCATATCGTTTTTGTGCATGTCATCCCAGAGCATTTCGTCGACTCCAACTGCATGTGAGCAATGTAATGTAGGAGTAATTGTTATCAGCAATGCATTTTGTACCTAATAATCTCATAAAATTGACTCGTCATTGTTCATAAAATCCTAATTCTCGCAATCATCTCTCACCTTCGAAGATAGACTCAAAGTATGCATGGACAGGTTGAGACATTACACCTGCCACACGAAGTTTGTTGATGTAAAGGCAGGGCGTGTGACCGTAGTAGAAGATTTGAGGATGACGAAGTCCATGGATGGGTGGCCTATTTTGATGTATTAATGGTAGGTACAATAGAGTTGTTAGTCACGTGCATTCGATCAAAGATTGAAATGACATCAAATATGTTCTCAAGAAGGGATGCACTTAATCCCTGCAATGATATCTCATATTGGTACCATTGGATCTTTTGCCGGCAAGACAATGGTAATATATGTGTCTCACCTGTAAAAAGGCTCTTCTCCCTTCAACCCAGCGAACAACATCTCAAACAAAGTCCAAGAGTTGTCAAAGTAATCCTTGGCACCCTGACGAGTCACTGCTGATAAATTTGGTAGGGGTAGAGAACGAAGTACTCCCTTCTCATCAACACCTGCACATTTGAAAACAAACAAAGATCATATCATAATGTTAGATCACTCTCATTGAAAAGATTTTGAGACAGTTTTCGGTGTTCATCGTGTTTCTTTTCATCCAGAGATAGAGATGCACAAAACATTATGCGTTGCAAATTGCAAAGTCCAATGTCCTTCGAAGTCCCCTCTTTGTGATGGTCGGGGGATGGACATAACACCCCCCTTTTGGTTCTGATGTCTTTCCGTAAGATCTCTCCAAGTACCAAGTAGGATTCTTGCATCTGGAAAAAAATATATTATGACTTGTGAGCACGGGCCAAGAAAGATTTCTTGAGATAGATACAGGTGTGTGGTATCTTTCTAAATATCACCAAGGCTTGCGCAGAACAAAGCCGAGATCTGGAGCCGGGATACGAATATCAACATGATAACTAACAATATGCGCTAGCTGCTAATCACTATTGTACTTACCAGGGCAGATGCTCGGCTCCAAACCAGTATACCACTCCATATCCCTGGGACAGCTCAGCCACTCCTCGTTATCCCCCCTGCCCAAATTGACCATCCACGCCTCGCGATGGCTCCTGCCGCCCACGCCGCTCGCGCCCTCATCGGTGATGGCAACAAGGGTTTCGTAGCCGCCGCCGTCGTCGTCGTTGAAACCTCCTTCGTCCTGATGAAACGACGCCGCCGCGCCGCTGCTCTTGGAGCGAATGCCGCCGAGGAAGGCCATGGTGGAGGGGTTGCCGACGGGGGAGCGTCCGATGAGCAGACCGCTGCTGCCGCCGCCGCCGTTGATGCTGCTGCTGCCATCAGCAAAGAAGTTGCTGTTTACAACCACGGACGAGGTCATGCGCATGAGATTGGGATTAGAAACGCTGGCGTTGGCGTTGGCTCCGTTGGTGGTAGTGGCAGCCTTGACAGCATTTTTGACGGCGGAGAAGCAGCGATTGGCGCCGACGTCATTATTGGTGGCGGAGAAGAAGGCGCGGACGGCATTGGATCCGATGCCATGATTGAGGCGAGGAGAGAAGGCGGAGGTTGCATACGCTGGCCTTTTCCAGCGGATAGACTTCGCAGCTTGGAGCATTGTTGTAGACATGGTGCGTGGATACGATGGCAGCGGTGATTATTTTGTTCTTTGTCTTTGTTGTGGGTTGTGGCAGGTTGTGGCACATCATGTTGAGAAGAATGGCGAGTACGGCTTTCATATTTCACAATGGAAGGTTCTTTTGTATTCCAAAGGGGGACGCTCCGCCCGCTGTGCCGATAAATCGTACTAGAGTGTCCACGCACACGACTTTTTGCGAGTGACGACCTACCGACGACCGCCGAGTTTGTGCAAAGCTGTGTCTTTTTTTTCAGATGTATCATCATTGGACAATACTCTGCCCTCGCTGACTCGTCACT
>JALLAS010003283.1:0-16236 GCA_036939415.1 Detonula confervacea
CAGGGATTGAAGAGCCGAGGAATGAGGAGGAGCTCATGGCAATATCCCAGCGGTTAGAGGATTTCACATTGCATTCTCAATTCAACGACAAAGTTTACGAGGGAAGGACGGAATTGAAGAATATTTGGTCGCCCATTATCACATCTTTAGGACTATGTTTCAGCTTTGCTAACAACAAAGATGTATTTGTCCCGGGAATTTCGGGTGGGCTTACAGTGTACACGTGGCTGGATCAAGAGACGTACCCAAAAACAACAAAATGGGCAGGAGTGCGAGTTTTTGTCACCTCCAATGATGATCAAGGCAAAATAATGATATCTCATCAAACATCCAGCGCCCTTCTGATCCCACCCGGTGCCGTGTTCTACGTCTCAGCGACACTGCAAACATTTCAATGGAAAGAGGACGAGCCATGGACAACTTGCATCCCCACCAGCACAAGTATCGATCAATGCCATATGGAATGCATCATGTCTGCTAAATGAGAGAAATGTAAGTGTAGAATCATGGGTGATCCATCCTCCATTCTTGATTACTGCAACTCCACAGACGCGGAGTGTATATTATCATCTATCGGTGATGAAGATTTGACTGTGTGCCATCCTTGCTCGGTACCTCCTTGCAAAGAGCAGGCGTATAGCACCTGGTATTCAGCTGGACGGATCTCCCAAAATACCGCAGAGTTTGCGAAATCATTGAAAAATAATGAAGAAAAAACAACAACACTTTAATCAAGGAAGATCAATTGCTATTCAACAACTTTGACCCTCATACACATAAACTACAATGCCGTACGATATGCACAAACGACCAAAATGAAGTCCACATTGGTATCACAACTACAATTGCTATTCAACAACTTTGACCCTCATACACATAAACTACAATGTCATACGATATGCACAAACGACCGAAACGAAGTCCACATTGGTATCACAACTATTCTCAAACTTGAGCGGTAGTTTTGTTTTTTTCCTGGGCATTTCCATCATTAGCATTGCTGAATTCTTTGTAGAATTGATAGGTTTGAGATTGCTGTTGCCCAAGTTGTTTTGTGGGAAGGGGGTGTTGTTTGGGATTGGTCAAAAGGAGTTTGATTGACATATAGGACGATGAACAGTACAATTAGTGTGAATGATATTGATTGTGAACGTAAGCCATGTTAAAACTAGAAAGTAGATATTTACGCAATACAAAACATTGAAGAAAAGATGGATGAATGCAGGTGAAGGATGTTTTTAGTGTGGAATTCTTTTTGAGTTGTGTACCTGTTATAAAGAGAGAAAGAGGGAACCAGAAGAGCACATGCTATGTTAAAACTGAGATGCATTAACTCTGGTGTACAATAAGGTATTTGGGACTCAAACAATCTTCAGAGCCAATGCAATTATTTTAGAGAAGCCACTTGGCTGCAGACTCAAACTTGAAGAATAGTATGTACAACTAGCCATTCGTCCGCAGGTCAACTGGAAGAAGTGTTCCCATAATCATGATTCCTGGTGCAACAATGATATGATGAATGACTTTTCGGTTCAATACTTGATCTTGTAATCAGTTAGTACTGGAAATCTGTATACCGATACATGCAATATTGAGCCCAATTGATGTTATTTCATATACATTAAAGTCCATTGATATGAACATTGATAGATCTGATCAATGATAAGTGTCAATTAAAAAAATTAACGGAATCAGTCATCTGCAGATCAAACAATGTCTAGATTGATATGTGTATTGTAACAACTGATCTTGCGCAAGCTGTGTATAACATGCCAATGTATAGATTGGTACAATCAAGCTCAAAGATCTATCTGCAAGTATCGTACGTTGGTTCGATAATAGCCATACGACCAGCTGCGCTGGATACCAAGTTAACACACACACATTCCACGTACTGGCACCGGGTAAGAATTCGATTGCTTTGGCATGCTTTGCTTTACTGTCAACATTAATTGCCAACTCATCCCCGAACCATTTTTCTGATTCCCCTGGATATGGACATTTTATTTGCATACTCACATTGCGTGGGCAACGCCATTGGAAGTATTGGCAGGTCACGTCCGTTGGATCAGTGCAGCATTGCTTGCAATTGCAAGGTAAGTTTGCAGCTGCTCCTGTCTATTTTTGTGGGTGCACAATTGAAACGTCTGTGTCCACCGATCTAAACTCATGCATCCTCTGTGTTCCCTCCACAGCCTTTCCAGAATGTGTATCTAACACAAAAGTTTGGTTGCATAATAGGATGCAACCTGGGTACTTGAGCGACAGTCTATCCTGCTCGTCCTTGGTCTCAACAACAAACCAAACGGTACGTGTGTCCATTTCTTACCTACCTTTATTGCGAAGTCTTGCATCTTGTTTGCGCTCAAACTTGATCCAATCTGTTTGCTCTCAGGTCTTTTCCAACCTCTCAAAGCAATTTTTGAACACTGCCTCAGCGTTGGGTGACCTAATTCCCACTAGTTCCAAGCTCTTCACCATCTGAGCCGGATCCTTTCCAACAGCATTGTGATAGCCCTTGAAGTTATCAGGCACTGTAAGGCGGTGAGTTATTTGAATGCCTTTGTGATGCCTGGTAATTGATGCTGCCTTTACAAAGTTTTGTTGACAGCGGTATTGTACTGGCGCATGATCAGTCCAAACAATCATTTGTTCTGTTGTTTCTCTTCCGGTAGGCATCACGGTAGAAATTGATTGTGTTGTCAAGGCAAATGTTGTGCATTGCGTGTACAGTCTTTTTACCTTTTGGGTAAGTCTCCTCAAAATAATGGTGCACATCGACGTCAAAGACCTCCAAATTGTCTCTCACCAACAATGATTTGCCCTTCACTTTCTTCGTCTCTTCGACTGTGCTAATATGACGGTTGGGCACGCAGACAAAGTTGTCATTTACCGCGTGGCCATCCACTGAAGAATTCTTGGTTTCGAAGGCTTGGAGGGCCATAACCGCCGCAAAGTCTGTGAAAATCAGCAGTGTGTTTGGTTTGAGTTGGGCAAAGTCCAGTTTGATCATCAACCGGACCCACGAGATCTCCTTACAGTGGGTGATACAAACCGCGAGCAACTCTCGGAACCTCTTCAGCAATACATTTATTATCATCAGCTCTGGCTGGAGCTTGCATTGAGTATCACAAGTGTCTTCCTTCTTTTGCCCCTGCCGCCTTGTATCTATCCAGACCATCACTTCGATCTCTTCTTCTTCAAACTGCTTCTTTGTTACTCCTAGAATTTCAAGTCTCTTGTCGGTGCCACAGAATGGGCATGGCACACGAGGAATGATCGTATGGGTGTATCGCATTGGTATCAGTTTTGGGCATGGTTTAGTCTTGTCGAAGTGGAGTGCAGTCTGTTCAACCTTTCTGCAGCAGACTGCATCCACCATTCTAAAGGATCCAACCGTGTGTAGGACGGCATACAAGTCATCATACACCATTGCCTCCCCATCGTTGTGATAGCCTTGGAGATATGTTTTCACTTCCAGCTTCTTAATGAATCCAAGGAGCGCCACCATCATGTGCTCCAATCCGGATGTTTTTTCGTCCACACAAGATTCTGGCCTTGGATTGCCAACAACATTTCCCACCTTCCCAAGCACATCATACCAAACACCGTAGCACGCGATGGCTCCAATATGCTCTTTTTAAAAATTTGCATAATGATCGGAGCTCATGAAGAGTAAGTGCTGTTGACGTTTGTTTACTATCAACAAAATCTCTTATGCTCAAACACATTTTCATTGCTCCGTGAATCTCTGACTTCTACTAGGCCTTGATTCGTATCTAGCATGGTATAGTTATCATCAACTAGGAAGCTGTAAAGGAAAGGCTCCAGTTTGACGCGGATAAATTCCCTTCTCTCTGCTCTCTCGAGAGGTGCCATGATTGCATGGTTCCTGATTAGATACGTGACTTTGGTACGTGCCCATTGTATTTGCCGCTTGCTTGCGCCACTTATTGAACTAAGATCTTTCGAGCTCACATTGCATTTTGTCTGCTCGATGTTAAAGATGCAGGTATAACACACATTCTTCATGAATGTCTCCGCGGCAATAGTGCAAGATCCACCTTGTTGAGCCGTATGCTGAGCAATACTATCGCGAATGCCACTGATGATGAGTTCGTGGATCTTATTAGGGTTGGATGGTAAGACTATTTCTGTCATCTCTCATTTCAGCAATGTATTGTTTGTTGCTGACAAAATTAATGGTTGCCCATTGAGCAAGTGTCGGATGTTCTAAACTAATCTGATCAATATACTTGACTACTTGTGATAGCAATGGGTATTGAATCTCCATTGCTAGTTCATGTGCTCAAGTGGCATAGACAAGCCTCTTCTGCAGCTGCTATAGCATCATCATGAGTCTTTGCTGCATCGGCCTTAGCAGCAGCAGCAGCAGCAGCAGCAGCAGCAGCAGCAGCTTTTGCTCGGTCTGCATCTTGATTGATTCTACCATCGTAAGCTTTTGATGATAGTCTCAATTCAATTAAGATGTCTTCGGGCAATGTGCTATTGGCAGATACACGTACACGAGCTTTCTCTTGATTGCCAGGAGTTTTGTGCTCAGGTATTCCTTTTGAAAAGTACAAAACATTCTTGCGAAGAGATCCAACATGAATATATTTGGGCAATGTTGCTTAATATATGGCCCAGATCCCTGGAACAAAGAATAGTGTACCTTTACCTGTTTTATAGTACAGCCCAGTGCTACCAAGCAAGGCCTCTATATCGGCGTGGGGTATGGAGAAGGCCTTTGCAAGGCCTACGTCATCAGTCTTTCTCTCAAGAAACATCCACCATATCCGTGTCGGGAGCAAAGCTAGCATGCGAGTGAGTAGGGACTGAGCAGTTTCCAGCCCCATGATGGCCTCAGGTGACTCCAGTGCCTGGATCCTGTCTGATTAGGTCTTTGCAAGTGGATCTAGCCAAAGTGGTATCACCTGGGCCAAGACCATTAGGGTCTAATTGATGACTATTTGGGAGGGTATGGGAGGATGGTGTTTATGGTGCTAATACCATGTAATTGATGCAGTCCGATGTGCCCGTGGAGGTGTCGTCATTGGTTGCATTGTGCCATTTTTCAGAAACTGCGTGATGCTGGTTCGCGCCATTTATTTTTAGTATTGTCTACGTATCCTACGTAACGGGCGGGGGGGGATCAATTTCCAGTGAGACGGGACTGACACACTGATCGTGACAGTACTGTGCAGTCACACCGGCAATGGACTTCAATTCAATTTCAATGAAGCTGTTACCAACCATTCTTCAGTTTTCATCATTGCACTTCCCCATGGTAGCTAAGTTTTGATCCAAGGTTGAATCTCTCATCCCAGCCTTCCGATGGGCCAATCATCCAGCCAAGCTCATTGCCAAGTCAGACGAAGCTACGCATTGATACAATCAAGCACCGGGTATCTATCAAGCGTACTGGAAATGCCAATACGGTTTCGGATCTCGAATTGAAGTGAAACGAGATAAACGAATACAAGGCAAAGAATTCACTGAGCAATGTGGAGATTTGTTGGATGGTAAAATTTGAAGGGAAAATAATGGTGGTTGCTAGCAGACATGGTGAATGGTGTGGTGAGAAGATGAACTGGTTGCTCAGCATGCTTTCATCGTGCTTTCATTATGCTTTCATTGCCTTTTTGTGTACATCAGAGCGGAATTTGCAAATTTTCTACGTAGAAGCTAGTGGTAGAGAAGGGTGTCACAATAATTGCTGCCATCCATTTAAAATTTGAAATGGGACTTAAACATCTGAAGCCGCCCCCGGATGTGCAGTTCGGTTAGGCGGTTTGGAAATTGTGTTCTTGTCGGTCAATCGAAAGGAGAGAAAGGGATGGTGCTGGAAGTTGGAAGTTGAAAGTTGGAAGGTGCATAGTTGCAATGCATGACTGCAAACTACAAGAGATGCCATGGCCTATCATCAAGAAGTTATCTCTCCCACAAGCTGTCACATCGTAGCACGTTGCATCAAGGCTCCAACCACCTTCGGGGGCGGCTTTGGATTTTTGACTCCCATTTCAAAAAAGAAAGGGCTACAAAGCCTAACAGTACAAAAGCCACAACAGGAGCCACTCAATATAGTTCTTTTACCAAGAAAACTCTCCCTTCAGCAATTTCCCGAACCTCTTGGGGCAATAATTGGCTTGGTCAAGTGCTAACGGTTAGTAGGGAGAGGATTGGACATGAAGAGATATATCAACAAGAAGAAAAGGTAGAACAGCACCAAGAAGAAGAATGATATAAGTATTGTATTCTGTTTCTCTTTTCTCTCTTGATTGTGGGGGTAGTCACGTCTTCTCAGTAAAAAACAAAGTGATTTTGTTCTGTACAATTTAGCATGCAATTGGCATTAGCTTGATATGGTATATTCGATTAATGAGACAAGCACTAGAGCAATAGTAAATATAGACACACTTCTTACTACAATGGTCAATAATAATCAAAAAGTATTCCTTGCAACTTGCTACAATATCACGTCACAGTCAAAATGAATATGTACATAAATTTGATGGCAAATAAACAAAACCTGAATGAGGCTTTCGTACAAGGATATGCATTCTATTTTTGATGATAACAATTCAAAGAACCCGGTGAAAGAGTTATATGTAGGCACCCCAACTAGAATCATGCTCCCATCCTGTGTGAGAGATAAAGATTTTCCAAACGGAGTAGAATTTTCCGTATGAAGATGTTATTGGTTCAACAACACCCCATTGTGTCCCATTCTCTTCAAGGATTGCAACTGCTCCTCTCACTGCACCATCCACCAGAGTGTTTTTTGCTCCATTTAGTGACATTGACCCGTGTAATCCAACTTCTTCGCTTTCAGTAGTGCCTAGTAAGGATCCAATTTGAATCCAATCTTTCTGTTCACTAAGTTCATACACCTGACAGAGACCTAAGTTTGCTGCAGTTGCAGTGCAAAAACCATTTGAGCCAACAAAGAAGCGCAACCCGTCTCCAGTGAGTGCTATGGAATGGCCTAATTGAGTTCTGCCGATAGCGCCCACCAAGGTTTGACCCCACCTGACTAATGATGCGTATTCAACCTCATACACTGATACACTTCCAGTGTAGGCAAGATCCCTTCTTATTGAGATGGTGTGAATACGCTAACGGCTAATGTAGTCCCATAAATTGATAATGACACTGAAAACCCAGTACGACCACAATGTTGCCAACCAAAATCAAGCCAAGACCATTATATTGGTGGACACTTGCACTGCCCGTTCCTCCATTTCCTCGGGGAGCACCAACGGCAACACGCTGGCCATCACCATCACCTGAAAGAGAAACAGAAAACCCAAGCCTGTCATTTTCTTCCAAAGCTTGTATGGAGCTTCCAAGCGGAGTCCATGAGTTGGGTGACTTGGAGAATTCAAATATCTTCACTTCTCCTGTATTCTCTTTATCTGGCAAGCTGCTACTACAAGCACCAACTACCACAAGTTGTCCATTATTTGATATTGAAATGGAAGCTCCAAATTCATCCCCCGGTGCTGCACCAAAGATGCTATCTACTCCAAGAGGGAAATGTGTGCCCTCACTATTGCGTTGATATACACGAACGAGTCCAGTCTTTTCCACAGGTCCATTACTGATTTCCTTGTATCCAACAACGATAAATTCACCTGTTGGAGACGTTGAGACACTAGACCCTGCATATTCAAACTCTTTAGCACCAGCAATTGTTTGAACAGTCATGTAAATTGACTCAGCATCACTCAATGTTATCAATGAAGACTGATTGCTTGTTATGATTGAAGAGGGGGTACTTGCATTCCCTGTATACGATGCATTATTGTTCAAAGGAGTCGATGAGAGACTTGAGTTTCCTACAGAAGAAGTGAATATTGCATTGTTGCTTGTAGAGCTCAGTTTTGATGCAATCATTGATTCTATAAATGATGACGAATTGTTGGATGGATTTGAAGCAAGGCTTGAGTTCACTAACAATGTTTCACGGTATGATGAATTATTGCTTGATGGACTCAAGCTCGGGAATAGGGTTTTGCCAAAAGATGAAGTATTGTTGCTCAAGGTAATAGCATTTGTTATGTTTGATACTATATTGACTGTTGGAGCCGTGCTTGAGCTTGGTTGGAAGGATGGGGCTATTAGTGATACAGTAGTATTGTTTTTGTTTGAACTTGATGGTGTGGATTTGTCATTAATATTCGAGTTGATGTAGTATGGTGATGGTGTCTTACTTGGCGTGAATGAAGAAGCCAACTCTTAACTTTCTGTTTATGAATATGGTATGGTAGTATTGGTGTACTTTGAGGTATTAAGAATGGTTGGTATGTTCCCCCAAATATAGAATCAATATTTGCTCTTTCACTACCCCCACCCAAGCTGTTTCACTTTCAGACTTCAAATATACATTCTTTGCCATATCAACTGTGGTCCAACAATGGGGGAGTGGAATTGTTCAAATAAATAAATAGCAGCAATATACTCCTCTCTAGCATCCTACGACTGCTTCTTCAATGTACTTTCCCCCTTTTTATCGTCTCTCTCTCCTCAAATTGCCGCTCCAATGCTGCATCAAATTGACATCTGTCATCATTTGCATTCCCCTTTGCTGTAAAATTGCAGTTCTCTGTGACTCTGGTGGAAGCAGATGGAAAATACCCATTGGGTTGTGGTCAACCACACCTCCCTTAATCCTTCATTCACTTACAAAGGATAAATGATCACTGCTGAAGTTGTTGATGACTTGTTTCTGACCCTTTGCAGCACAATGGCCAAGACATATGGTACTACCCACTACCCACTTTGAGGCCATGAGTTGATACAGCATTCAAACTCTCAGAGATGTTGTTTATAGCATCAATGTCTTGGTCATCCATCCTCTCTACTCTCTTCACATTCCCCATAGTGATACTCTTATTTTCCTTGGTCTCCTTCAAAAGCTTTGCAGTTGCTTTGCTCTCATCTCTAAATTGCACCTGAAACTACAATGCTGCTATAGCAGATATGAGAATTGCACAAGAGTGAGATTGAACAATGTCATTTTGGGTTGGGAAACGCAACTTGGTTTTTGAAAGACTGAACAGAAACGCCTTATCGTTGACACATCTTGATCCAACTGGACTACTCTTCTTCTTGTCAAACATAAAAATCAAACATTCTCCAAATTGTGGGATCTTGTCCACCAGAAGATCAAAGATAGCCATCATGAAATCCTCATCCAACCACAAATCTTCGTCCTTGGCAATATTTGCAAAAGCCACATCCATCAAATCTAGAGCCTTTAGCATGTCAATCACCCCAGAATTTTACTCTCTATGATTGACACAGTTCCCCGTTACACATATCAGAGGAATGCACATGGAGATGTTGAGGATAGAGAGAACACACAATGGTGAGAGTATTTTGACTGAGCGCATCTAGATTCTATTCTAATATACCGTTGCCACCACATCTCATACGCCACATCATAAACTCAAGATGGTGCAGAAGATTCATAAGCACCGCAATTGCACCTTCAACCCCAATATCTTGATGTGATCTACCACAAGCTCTTGCTATGGGGTAGAGATAGGCGGTTGGGTGGTACCTACACACATAATCATAGAAAATTGAACATTTGCCTTTAGTGTAATTGGCAGTCTTGCCAAAACATTTCTCTACAGTACGTAGAAGATTACCAATTTTGTACTGATTTAAAGACTGCCATGAATTTCAGCTAGACCTTCCTCCAATGCAGAGGCAAGATACTCATCAAGCTTCTTTATAACAGCTCCAAACCATATGTTCCAAAGATGGCACCAACCGTCTAGTTGACAAAGAAATGCAATAATTGCAATTGTGTATTAGATCATGGCCTAAGAATCAATTCATGATGAAAACTTGCACTTACCTGATTCAAATATAAGTATGTTCATCTTGTTTGTATCACTTTCCTTCATAATTTGCTTAGCTGAGGCCATGATGCACCGCCGGAATTTCTGAGTGGGGAGGCAAATATCAGTCATTATGTCTAGCCGCCCTGAGCTAGGTTGGCTAATGTTAGCTCGCTTTGGATGATTCGGGTAACAAATCATTGGTCTGTGGATACTCGTGAGATGTTACCTTGTACCAACTTGATAGCATGCCATGTCCTTCCTTGAATGTTCTAATCATTGTCTGACAAAGTACTTCTGAGGTCCCATCCTTGGTAAGGATGGCTGAGTTCAGGCAAACACCCTAGAAATCGCCTTTGACTGGAATCCTCACAATGGTGTTATTCATTACAGTTTGTTGCTGGTGCGTTCCATCAGAGTTATGATAAAAATACTTCTCAGTTTTTCAGAGTTGATAAGCTGCCAATGATTTTGGTAGGTAGCACATAACACTGTGGCTGTGTTGCACAAACAAAACACCTGGCAGTTCTTGAGTGATCTCGGTATTTGGATGGACTTACCTTGTCACCATTAGGATATTTGAAGCTACACAACTGGGAGGAGTGCAGTGTGAGAGTAACTCAAGTGCCATTCGAGTAACATCCTCACCCCCACTGCCCTCCTCTTCTGGGCTTCTTTACTTTCTTTATCATCTGTGGTTTCACAAGCTTGGACGGTGTGGCAAATAACAAAGTATGGGTGAGCAAATGCATGAGCATTGTAATTTGAAGTAAGTGTATGCAAACAGTCTTACCTCAAGTTGCTTTGCTGCATCAGAACATTTCAATTCAAGTCATGCAACTTGGGTTTGCAAGGTTGAAATACTCTTATTGGCTTGTGTTCTCAAACCTTAAAGTATTACAACCTCTATCTGCAATTTGGTAGCCCTATCTCGTTCAACTTCCAGCTCGCCCCTGACCTCTGAGACCTGCATTGTCATACGATTTGCCTTCGTGTTCCTTTGTGCTGCTAGTATCTTTACTGTTCAAGCTGACTCTTCAGCCTTCCTCCTCAAGCCTTCCTCCTCCTCATATCTCTCCTTCATGGCTCTCTTGGCACATACAATGGCTTGAGTCTTCTCTTTTAAGGTTGTCGAGTGATATGTCTTGAACTCATGCAGCATGTCTCACAGTTCTTCTAGGTCATTACCACATTGTTGCTATCATTTTTCTTCAGAGAACGAGTAGCCGTTGTGCTGACTCAAGGGTTGCCTACTTTACTTCACGTCTTGCTTCCTTCTCTATTGTGATTACATTCTGTTGTTTGTCTGTGTCTGCAGCCTTGAGGGAATCAACTTGCTGAACAGAGGCAGCACGTGATTCGGTGAGCCACTGCTTCTGTTTAGATGACAATGATTTAATCTTTTATGACATGACCACTCTCTCGGTATGTACAATCTTGGTGGCTTTGAATTGTAAAGCCAAGCCTTATTTCTCTCCTTTATTTGAATTTGATTTAAGAGTCATTTTCAATGTGGCAATCTTTTCATTCAGATTAGTAATGACCTAGGTTATTGCAAGGAAGAGGTTCGTTGAAGAATGAAAATAAATAACATGAAACAACATGAGTAAAATAACAACCCAAATAAAAGAAATGCATTTGAATCAATAGTAATCACTACATTTGATTTCTTGCTATCAGCGTGCATTGTCACACCAATATTCTGTAGCTCCTTATTCATCTTGATAATGGCGGAATTATGTAGCTCCTGCATTACATTAATCCTTGCATCATTCCCAAGGATCTTTGTGTGTAGCTCCTGCATAGTCTTTTTGTTAGCTGACTGCCACTCTTCCAGTTCTTTGGTCTTGGCTGGAGCTTGCACAGCATGGCTTTTGTCTAGCTCTCTCCCCTTATCATACAGTTCTCTTTTAGGCTGTTTGTTGGTGAATGTTAATTCTGAGATATTCATCATGAGCTTGAATTTGAGCCTGTGCAAATCTTAAGCCTTCCCTCTGATCTGCTTAGAATCAAGGTTGACAGTGACGTCAATGACATTACGGTCTTCCTCATTCAAACCACCGTTCTTGGTGCTGGGGGACCGGGATTGGTTCCTTGTGCTCATCCTTGGGGTGATAGTTGAGGGATTCAAACAAATATCTGGCAGGACAGGGGGAGATAGATATGTTGAGGATACACTCTTGGACTCTTTCCTGCTCAAAATCCTTCTATTCTTTGGCAGACACTTATCAACTGCTGATCAGCTGGGATATTGCCATCTTCCGTACCCCCGTCCTCCATGCCCATTGGCTCCAATGCAATATCCATGGCAGCATCCACCTCCTCTCCAATATCCTTCCCAAGGCATGTCTCATTGTTACCCCCCATGCCCATGAGAGTGGAAGAGGTATGATCCGGCTCCTCCCTGAGGCAAATCACTTTGCTGCCTCTGTGCCTATAATCACATTGCTGTCTTACGTGGCCATCGGCTCCAAGGCAGTATCCACGGTATTATTCACCCCCTCTCCAATCTCATTCCCAAGACCAATGCATATCTCATTACCGCCCCCCATATCCATGAGAGTGAAAGAGGTATGATCCACCTCCTCCCTGATGCAAGTCACATTGTCATCCTTCATGCTATTGTTCTCCACACATGTCAGCTCCAAGTCCAAGGACATATCCACGGCATTCTCCACCTCCTCTATAATCTCCTTTCCAAGGCCAATACACGCATCATTACCACCCCCCATGCCCAGGAATGTGGTAGAGGCATGATTCATGGCTAATTTTGTTGCATACTTATTTCATCTGAGTCTGGGCTGACCTTTCAATAAATAGAAAAACAAAAATGGCGAGCATGGGTCAATAAATGCATTATTTTCATTTGGTTTGTACTCATATTGATACTTATCACCAGCCCATCTCACTCGCACTTGTCCTGATTGGGTTATCACTGATGAAGTAGACAGATAGAAGATGAAACAGTGGTGTGAACATGGGCAAAGTTAGAGGCAACATAAAATAATGCATGAACAATTGTTGAAAGCTCAGAGAATATTGTTTTGTTTGCAATAAATTTGCCATTCCCAGTGTTGATAATTGCTCACCTTCCCCTTGATGACCACATATGGAGGATTCCCTGGTCGAAGCACTTGCGTACAAATAGGAAGGCCTTCCCATTTGTTCATGGATGTTACGTGGTGTGTTGAAGGACTGAAAACTGATGCATCCAAGGCGCTGAATTGCCTGTGCAGTGTAACCGATGTCATTTTGAAGACGTCGGGAAAAATCATCTATTTTGGACGTAGTCATCTGTTATCTCCCGTTGATATTTTAGGAGACCAAATGTGCTTTTAAAGCCCCATATTTCCCAATTTTTATTTTCTCAAACCTAAACTACTGAAGCTAGGAGATAGCCCACTGAGTGAGCCCCCAACCAAAACTTTGTTCATCTGAAAACAATCAGTACTCACTCACCACCTAAACAGGTATCCCATATAAGGTATCTATAATCTACATTATTGATAAATAAAATCAAATATCATTTCCCATGGACGATCATGCACGATATACAATTACAATAACGGCCGGATATGTGATACTTATGTCACATTTTCTGGTGGACCAAAACACACTCCCAAATGACGGGGAGTCAACATGAAGCTTTTATGTACATTCAATCTACCAACAAAGAATGAAGAAGGGTGTCAATCAGAAGGATCCATGATGGCTGCAGTGGGTCACCAATGTGGTTGCATTGCTATCACCAGGAGTGACCTAGTATATATATGGGGTTACTTTACCTGTACTGAACGAGAGATGCAGGAAACAAGGGAATACTTGTCATCTCAGCCTATACAGGAGTATAAATGCTGGACCAAATATAACATACTGTCAACAGATTAACAGCATGATCAAAGAGTTTGACATGTGCCCACCAACAACATAAGAACCACTGCAAGTGCAGTATATCTCCTGCTACATGCAAGACTTTCAACTCATCCATCATTTCCTAGATTTTAGTACGGTGATTGGAACTTGGAACATGCACCTTTACAGCATGGTGCAAAAAATATGCCCAAACCATGTGGCGGACGATTCACACGAGTCTTGGAGGGGAATCAGGCTTGTGGACAAGAGATGATGCAAATTTTGGCGAGCTTGAGCGGACGCCAGGCTGACGTGACGTTCATGATCTACATACAGACTACAACTTACAATCGTAAGTTCCGATTTGGCCACAGGAAGAGTACATTCCACCCAAACAAACTTGACCAAACATAACACTAAGTTTTGTTAAAGTTTGGAAGCCATAAATTTAGGATCTTTGCTATAATTATATCTAAGGGTAAGGACGACTTGGACTTGGGGTATTAAAAACGGCCAACTTCAGACAAGTCAAACTTATTTCATAGTCTTGATATATTGTTGACCTATAAGTTGAGTAACAATTTGGTCAAATCTAAGTGTTCCATTCCTTTAGTACTTTTAAGTTTTGAAGATTATGAGATCTGATTGATTGGGATAGGAGAAATTCAATAGAAGCAATCATAACGTGGGAATATCACCTACTAATTAATGACACAATCAATATTTAAAATGCACAGGAGGCATGCTTAAAGTATCAGTTGGAGAGCTGCACCCTAATGATAATGATAATTTGAAAAACCTTTTTACAGACACTAAGACTCGTTCCTCGGTCTTACTTTTGCTGTCTTTTTCGCTGTCTTTCTTTGCTGTCTTTTCCCCGTACAGACAAGACTTCCAAGTAGGGTATCCTAACAAGTGTATAAAGTAGAGTTATTAGCGTAGATTTGGTAGCTTCATTACGTAGATATTCAGAGATTACAGGAGAAATCCATTGACAAGTTTCAACTAACAAATTTGTCTTATGGTGTGTCCCAACAAGTATACAATATACAGTTCATAATACAGAATTGTTAGTTCGTTTGGTGGGTTTGTTGGGGTTATCCCCAACAATTTTCATTTGCCTCTTCCGCAGGTCACCGTGCACGCAAATAACAATGACGGATAAATGATGGGGAAAAGCACCAGGAAATCGGAACAAAAAATGCTACAAGAGATCAGAAACATTCTTTTGAGGTTATATCAGGGATAATTAATGTCTGAATGGCTCGCTGGCACAAATGTCAAGAACAACGTATGTGTTCGCTGCCACGTCATAACAAAAAATCTCAATGTGCGATGCAAATCTCTCAAAATTTGGTGCCAGAAAGCCACGAGTAGCAACCGCTAGCAACTTTTTGTAAATGGGAGTCTTGTCTGTACGGGAAAAATACACCAAAGAAATACAGCAAAAAATACAGCAAAAGTAAGACCAAGGAATGAGTCTCATGCATGCAGTCACGCCTACAATCATATATCCCCAGCCGCACCTCCAAGTCCCATAGTCCCACATGCAGTATATAGTTGATTAATGTCCTTGGCCACGTCCACAGCCACACCATCTCAAACCCAATGTCTCAGCCACTCACCTATCACCCCTACCCCTAGCCACCCCCATTCATCCACAAACATAGTCAAAGCCCATCAACACCACAGTCATAGTCATAGCCCAATCACACTCCAGCTACATTTGCAATCACAATCATAGTTACACTCATAGTGACAATCTTGGTCATACCTCTCTGTCTCTGTACACCTCAGGCACATCTCCATTCATGCCTCTATTCAAACAAGGGGATACGATACTTTTTTGTGGTATTCCATTGTATGTAGAGGTTGGACCTATTTGCACTTTGCACATGTATGTTGCTGATGCTGCCGTTTCGAAGCTTGTAACTGCTGTGTCAAAATTGTCACTCTTTTAAAGGGAAGAGACTGTGATGAATAGCATATCAACAGCCACTGGGATTCTAAAACCCCATCCTGCAGATGCGCCAGCATCGTACCTATTTGAATTATGTCCTTGTTCACACATCACAACCCATCCCTCAACCTATGTTATCCCAGTCGCTCTAAAGCACCACGCCATTGGAAGAGACACCGCCGGAGTCCACCTGGGAGGAGAGTGCACTATAAAGCACTACAATACAATCCTCTTCTCATGCCCCCCCCCCCAAATTTCACCGCTACGACAAAACCGGCCCATCCACCGAACGTAAACGCTGTCATCGTCTAGGGCGATACTATTTTGCCATGCTGCACCAAAAAATGGGATGGGGAATGGGCATCTCATCATACACATACATAATGAAGAAAACAGGCACACACTATTGAAAAACGAGGTTCGGTGGCTTTGATCGTCTTTGTCCCCCGTTTTGGTATTGTTTGGAATTTGGAATTATTTATTTGTGCAAATTTGTGATCAAAAAGGGACAACGGTCTTGTGCTGGTGGGGGGGGGCATGAGAAGAGGATTGTATTGTAGTGCTTTATAG